>PVJC01000329.1:0-134479 GCA_004026665.1 Murina feae
GCAGAGCCAAAACCCTAACACTAACCCTAACCCTAACCGTAACCCTAAACCCTAACCCTAACCCTAAACCTACCCGTACCCCTACCCCTAACCCTAACACTATCTTGGGTTCTTGCCACTGTTATTAAACAAGGGAGAGATGAGCAGCCAGGAATGCCATGGCCATGGGCATGGGCACAGGAACCCCCAGAGCTGCAGTGCTGGGGGCAGGGGCGCATATACTGGCTTCTGCAGCTCCCCCTTTCCCCGCCTCCCACCCCTGGCCCCAAATCACTGGGCAATTCAAGACGTGTGGGAGGAGTGTGGTGCTTTCCCCCAATTTATTATCTCCTGGGGCCGGGGGCCTGGGGTTACTGTCCGGTTTTTTGTGTGGAGACATTGAGGTGCAGGCTGATCCAGCGACTCCAGGGGAGTCAGAACTCACCCTATCGGAAGAGGACACTCCAGACTTTGGACTACTGAGAAGACGGTGCTAAGAAAAGAAAGTTTATCCCTGCTGTTCGATGTGCCCCATTCAATTACCTGGTCATTCCTCACTAACGGCCAGTTTTCCAGCGGAATGGTTGTGAGCTCTGATGAGCTGCTTTATAGACATGGGATGGAAATAATCATTCTGGCTTATGGTTGAATTCATGTGGTCTCTGCAAACTTTACTTGTGCCCGCCCATAGTTATCATGAGCATCACTGTGTCTGTGAACTGCCGTGGCCACGTGGCTGGGGCAGTGTTGGGGCGGGGGAGGTGAGGGGGGCATAGGACTGGATTAATGTGGTGCCAATGCTGATACCTCTGCCTACAGCGAGTTCAATGAAACACCGTGAGACGGTCGTGTCTCAGTGTGGAGTCCTTTACTTAGCTGTGTATACAGGTTTTTAAGACTTGACTGTCATTTGAACTTGACGTGAATATTGCGGGAGGCCATAGTCTGAAAATGTAATGATTTGTAGTTTTTAAGGAGAGAAAGGGGTAAGGTTCCCCCCTCCCCCATTAACAGCAATAAAGAGCCAGCTGCAGAGGCGTGCGCATGCTCCCCGTTTAATTGGTCACTGGTTACAGATGCGAAGTGACATGTTCCGTTTGTGACATTCCTCTACCGCCATCCTTCGGGAGCATGGTTCTCCAAGCGGGATTCTTGGCCCCCTTCAGGTGGTGTATGAGCTACATGGATGTTGACATAATTAGACTATTTACTTTTGTGCCTGGCATGAGCCAAAACTTTCCTGATACGGTTATTTAGAGGTGAGTTCATTATGCCCGATGAAAACATGGAGTTAAGAAGGTAAGGAAAAGTGGTCAGCGTGTCTGCTGATGCGCAGAACTGCTGGCCCAGCCAGGGGTCTGTGTGGGAGGCATGAACGCGGCCTGGTGCTGTCAGAACAGAATGGCTTTCCCACGTCCAAGGCGATGCTCCAGACGCTGGTGAACCTGGAGGTCGGAAGGTGGTATGTACACAGTGCTTTTGCTGGGAATGCTCAGAGTCCCGCAGGTAGCAAGGCTTTCCTCCCAGAGCAAGGCTTTGGCACAGCTAGGACCAGGGAGGACAGGGCAAGAGGACGGAGGCAAAGCAGACAGAAAGAATGGGATCAGAGCTTCCTGGTAAAGGATTGCTGCGTAAGTGCGTGTGTCATATTTTTGTGGAGATAAATTATCTGTGAAAACCAAGCTCAGAAACCCTACTTTATGATTTGCTGTCAACTTCAGCACTCAGTGTCCCTTAATTCCTGCATTCACTGCCTCCAGAGGAAAAATTCTTGTTTTTTTTCTGCATTCGAGAGTCATGCAGATGCTGCGGTGTGTATTTCAGCAACTCTACTCCCATGTGTGCTGGGTCACATGACCAGGAGAGAAAAGGAGGTGAACAGGGAGAGGAAGGATGCTGGTCCCACAGTAGCACCTCTCAGGGCCACCCGAGGACCTTTACTCCAACGACCCACCTGTCACCAGTAGAAACTTCAGCCCGGTAGCGTTCATGAGCACATGTCGAAGGTTTTGGCCCAGACGGACTGACATTAGCCCATGAGGAGGGGTGTGTGTCTATGCTTCGATGCGTCACGGCGGCTTCAGATTTTTATTTTTAAATGATCAGAGCTTATTTTAGTGGGAAATTTTAAAGGAATTGACTTACGTCTTCAGTTTTCAGTCCAGTGGGAAACCTCACATCAGTTGCTCACTTTGGGAGGAGGTTTTCTTAAGGCATGAGGTGTATTGATAGAATGCTGAGTGCGTCTGCGCTGGGCTCGACCACGCAAAGGACCTCCTGCAGGTGAGAACATGCACGTTTTCTCTAAACCTCCATCACCATCGCATTTTACCATCGTCAGGGAGTCAGCACAGTCGAAAGCATCTGTCATCTGACACGTGATGCTGCAGTTACTTGTCCATGAATTTCCTTTTCCAAGTAGAGATTGTCCTTCCCATGCCAACTCGCCATACATGGCTCCTCTTTGTTCCCCCTCCACCCCAGTGGTCCAGTCCACAGCACCCAGGTCAGGGTGCATCCCTGGCTCCGGGTGCAGGCCTCGTGAGCAGCTCGTCTGACATCCCCCCCCCCCCCCCCCCAGCTGTGGAGGCCTGAGGACTCGGGCCTCAGCCTCGCAGGACAACCTTATGCAGCCAAATCCGGGCCTTGTGTCCCCCACTTGTCTGTGTGACATTATTTTTTTCTTTTGAAATGATAGGATGAACCCATGCTCCAAACCGCTCCAGAGCATTTGGAAAACACAGCTTTGATGTGGCTCTTCAAAACAAGTTGGCACGAAAGGAAAAGTGACGTTGGGTCTGGCTTGTGGAGGAGCCGTGGCCCGTCCCCCTCCGTGGGCTCAGGGTTCCCGAGGAAGAGAAGGGAGGGCCCGGCTCAGGGCCCCGGCTGGCTCTGCAGGGCCCTGTCCTCGTAGTGACCGGCCCCGGGGGTGGCGGCCTCGAGGGGCAGGCCCTGCTGCTGGTAGCCGTAGTTGACGGTGCCACACGGGAAGTGGCGCAGCCTGAACAGGGGCACCTCCTTCACGCTGGCGGTCAGCGAGGACGGCTCCAGGAGCAGGGAGGCCCCGGGCGCTCTGCCCGCTGCCGTGCTGGGCGGGATGGGGCCGCCACCCCCGGGGCCCGGGCCTCCCCTCTCGAGCTCCTTCTGTGCTGGCGGCCGGGCCTTCCTGGCAGGTTTCTCTGTGAACCACGAGCCGTACGTTGGGTTCCACAGGCTGGTTGGCTTGTTTCGGGATCGCTGGCCTTTGTGCTGCTCAGATGGCGGGTTCAGCGGAGCGAACGCCATGTTCACGTGTCCCCCTCCCACGGCCGGCCCTCTGGCCACTCGCACGTTGACCTCTGACGCCGGTGGCTTCCTCGCTGGCTTGCCCGAGGAAGTGGAGGGCAGCGGGGCTGGGGCGGCTGGGTCCTGCCTGTCCCCCCCTTTCCCTGCGGGGGGAGAGACTAAGAGAGGAGGGACTCCCTCAGGGTCTTTGGGCCTCACGGGCACTTTCTCCTCCTCTTCCACCAGTGGGCCATATTCTATTGGCAAAGCCATGTTGATCACATCCGGGTCCTACAGGCAGGAGAAATGAACTGATTAAAACTCAGTCACAGATGCGAAATGCTGGATCTGGAAGACACCTGAGCCACGATCTCACCCAGCTTACTCTCCTGACGAGGAAACCGTTCACTGTTTACTGGGGATACGTTCATGTGTAGGCACTGGGGGATAAGAAACCAATGGGAGCCTGGCCAGTGTAGCCCATGATTGAGCATCGACCGTCCACCAAGAGGTCACTGGCTCGATCCCTAGCAGGGGGCGTGCAGGAGGCAGCTGATTGTTGGTGGTGTTTCTCCCTCATCGATGTTTCTATCTCTCCCTCTGCCTTCCTCTTGCTCTAAAAATCAATAAAAGAGCCAACAGGAAGCCTTCCTCACCCTTGAAGAGTATAGGATAGGCCCTGGGATAGAAGCCGTGCAGGGTGCTGGAAGCACCCAACCGCCCCGGCGGGGGTGGGGGCAGGAAAGGCTTTGCAGAGACCACTATTGGGCAAAAGTTGCAGATTAGTGGATTCAAAACTGATAAACTAGTTTAAAAAATTATTCCAGTCTATTCCCAATGAAATCTTTCTGAAAAGAGAACTCTCTGTGTCTGACTCCAGGTGTGTGTGCGTGAGATGGGGGAGGAGACACACCGTCCCATGTTGGTTTACGAGGTTCATCTCCTCCTGGCTGCCTCCCGCTTTCCTCATGTTTGGGTGGGTGATGCGTGACTATATGTTTCATATTGTTACACGTCCGATGTCACAGAGCAGTGGCCTCTAGCCTGGAGGTGACGGGCCGTTTGTGAACCAGGAGATGCCGAAGTGCTGTGAGGAAAACCATTTACACACCAACTCTGTGCTATTTTCGTCTACAGATCGTAGTTATGGCCACGGAACGTAATAGAGAAAAGCAAAAGCAGTTGCCAGAGATTTGAGAAAAGTTTGTGGGAGGAAATTTAAACTTGGGGAAATTTAAGTCTTTCCTATTTTATGTAATTTGGGACAACCATGACTGCAGTTGAACAGAAAGCACATCGATCTAGTATTCATCAGCAAAGGGTTTAAGGATAAAACATATCTACCTTCTGATTCTCATTTATATTTTAGCTCCTCTGTTAATTATTATTATTATTTTTAAAATATATTTTATTGATTTCTTACAGAGAGGAAGGGAGAGGGATAGAAAGCTAGAAACATTGATGAGAGAGAAACATCAGTCAGCTGCCTCCTGCACACGCCCTACTGTGGATGTGCCCACAACCAAGGTACATGCCCTTGACCGGAATCGAACCCGGGACCTTTCAGTCCACAGGCCGACGCTCTATCCACTGAGCCAAACCAGTCAGGCTCCTCTGTTAATTATTGATATCTATAGTGAGTTGTTCAACATGTGCTCAGACAGCCCAGCCAGTGTGGTTCAGTGGTTGAACATCAACCCATGAACCAGGCTGGAGGCCATGGTTCACTTCCTGGTCAGGGCACATGCTGGGGTTGAGGGCTCGATCTCCAGTGGGGGGCATGCAGGAGGCAGCCAATACATGATTCTCTCTCATCATTGATGTTTCTATCTCTCCCTCTCCCTTCCTCTCTGAAATTAATAAAGATATACATTTTAAAATGTGCTCATATAGAGCCATCTGTTTCTAAGAGGCTATACACTGTTGGAGAGCAGGGGGCTTCCATACTTCTCTGCAGACCCAGTTTTGTTCAATAAAACATTAGGTGCCTGGTAGGCATTCAGTTATGCTGGTGAATTGAATTGATTCCCTGTTGAGTGGCAGCCACGTGTCACGTGCTGCTGAGGAAAGTAGCAGCGACTAGTATTAACTATAAAAGTTGCAAACTGAGAACCCAATCATTTTACTTTTTAGATAATTAACGTTCGTTCTCATGATCCTAACTCACATTTTCTGGCTGGTTTAACTTTTATTTCCCATTTAGGCATTTGCCATCATTAAAAATTTTCCACCCAGACACTGACAAGGGGGATGTCTGTACCTGCGTGCAGTATTCGATTCTCTCCAGGATGATGGCGAAGTTGGGCCTGTCCTCGGGCTGGTGCTGCCAGCACTGGGTCATTATCCTGTATCTGAAAGAAGGATCAGCACATTCCTTAAAACCAGCAGAAACAAGGATAAAACATACATTTCTTCTCCCCTAGCTTTTCTAAGTGGGATGCAGGGGGTGCGGGGGGAGGGGGGCAGCGGGTGTCACTGCCTTTGAGGGTGGTAACCCCAGGTCCCAAGTGGTTGGCATATGCTGCCCTCTGCTGGTAGGCCAAGGAATCGTGCCCAGTGTAGAAGATAACACCAAGGGCCCATGAACTCAGCCATCCTGTGTTCCCATTAAATACGGCCCTCTCAGCTCTTCCTGAATGAATGTCACTCTGGGGAGGAAGATTCTGACTACACTGCCCATTGGCCTTGCATGTGGCTAGCAGGTGAGGGGTGCCAGACAGAACAGCAGGACGTGTGGGGAATGGTCAAAAGTAGGCTTACAGTTTTGAACATGCAGAGCACAGAGGTGGTTCTTGTATGATGAACAAACATAAACCCACTTTTGCCCCACCCTATATTTAGGGGACTTCAGTGCAATGGTGTTGGATAGAAGGGGTGGGTGCCGGGACACACATTCCTGAGGAGTGTGAGCTTGAGGAGCCCATGGCCTCCCGCCAGCTAAAGGACATCTTTTTGGGGTTGAAGTTATTGCTTTTGGGGTCGGAAGACTAACCCACTGGAGTCACAGACATGTTCCTATCTCAGGCGCATTCAGGGAGGCCAGCCACCTGCCCTTTCAACCTTAACAAAGCACATGGGGCTGCAGATGTTCTTTGAAAAGAACTGTGCTTAGTAACTTGCAGAAATGTTCCTAAAAAAGTCGTACACAGGCCCAGGGCAGTTCTTCGGGGGGTCCATCCGTCCTCCGCTGGTGACGAACTCCAGGACCTCCTGGTTGCTCTTGCTGGGGTACGGCATATATCCGAGAGAGAATATTTCCCACAGCAGTACACCGAAGGACCTGCGCACAGGACAGGAGACACGGGTATGGATACACACACATACACACGTGTGCACACACAGATTCATGCATAGATACACATATGGACAGACACACGGACAGACACCCACATGTACGTACACATACACAGATGTAAATTTTTTTTAACAAAATTATTTTATTGATTTTTGGCAGAGAGGAAGAGAGAGGGATAGAAAGTTAGAAACATCAATGAGAGAGAAACATCGATCAGCTGCCTCCTGCGCACTCCCTACTGGGGATGTGCCCGCAACCAAGGTACATGCCCTTGACCGGAATCGAACCTGGGACCTTTCAGTCCATAGGCCAGTGCTCTATCCATCGAGCCAACCTGGTTAGGGCCAGATGTAGAATTCTAACTTTTTTTATTACACACATTCCACAACAAGAATTGTTAATATGGAGAGATGAGAAATCCACGTGTGATGCTCCGTAAAAAGACCATTATTAGCATATTGTTGTTTTTGTTCTAGTCAAGTTTCTGTGCTTAGATTTTGTTTTCTTTTTGTTAATTCTCACTCAATATTTTTCCATTGATTTTTTAGGGAGAGTGGAAGAGAGAGGGAAAGACAGAGAGAAACATACATGTGAGAGAAACACATTGATTGGTTGCCTCCTGCATGAGCCCCGACCAGGCCTGGACTGGAGATAAGCCTGCAACCAAAGTGCATGCCATTCACTGGAATCAAACCTGGGACCTGATTGCCCCTAACCACTGGCCTGCCTACCTGATCACCCTTAACCACTCTGCCTGCCTGCCTGCCTGATTGCCACTAACTACTTGCTTGGGGGTGGGGCCAGCCCTGCAAGAAGTGGTGGTGGTTCTAGTCTCTGGTCATTCTGGTGGCTATGCTTATGGTGGCTGGCCTTTTATTATGTAGGATATAATTAATAATTACTAGGTGTCTAGATTAATATCCTAATACATACATACTAATACATATATTAATACATAAATATATACACACATGTGTATATATAGCTACACACATCACCTTTTCTTTATTCATCTGTGTGTGTGTGTGTGTGTGTGTGTGTATGATATTTTCATCCTTAAAGAGAATGAAATCTGTCTTCTTTGACAACCTGGGTGAACCTGGAGGGCATTATGCTAAGATAAGGTGACCAGACGTCCCGCTTTTGGTGGGACAGTCTCGATTTTTACCAATTTGTCCCACGTCCCGTGGCATTTTAAAAAAGTCCCAATTTTTGGAAAGAGACATATGTACTACTCTTTGTAATATTTTAAGTAATAATAATTAAAAAAAAAAGAATTCCCCCCAGTCAATGGTGTCCCGCTTTACCAATGTTAAAATATGGTCACCTTATGCTAAGAGAAATCAGCCGGCCACAGAGAGAGAAATTCTGCATGACCCCAGGACATGTGGATTTCACAAGCAGCGAGCAGGATGGTGGGTGTGGGGGCTGGGAGCACACAGCTGCAGGCCTGTGAGGGGTGGGATCACCACCCGAGGCCCACGTGGGACCTGGGGAAGGGCAGCAGAAAGACTCACCACGTGTCTGTTTTGGATGTAAATATTCCTTCCATGAAGGCCTCTGGGGGCATCCACTTCACTGGCAGCATCGCGCAGCCGCCCTTTCGGTAGTAGCTGGCTCTGTGTGAGGAGAGGAAAAGTGACCTTGGTTCTGGAGGCGGCTCTGAGCAGAAGCTCCAGGCACCTTGAGCGAATGCAACAATCTACCCGTTAAAGGACTGAAACCAATGAGGTCTGTGGTTCAGGAGAGCAGCAGGGAACACATCATTTGGCTAAGAACATTGTTGTCATTGAATGAGACACAAAACCGCGCCCCTCCCACCCCGGAGGCAAAAAAGGCAAGATCTATACAACAGCTGAACACCCACAGAGGGCGGGAGATCCCCTTGCTGGGCTGTGTTTGCTGTCACTCACAGGAGTAACATCCCTCCAGCCGTGCTGGGCAGCCTGCTCCTGCTGAGCCACAGGAATGCAAGGTCCCCATGGCAGCGTGGAGAGCAGGGCCGTGTTACTCATTCTGGCTCCCTCCTAGCACCACACGCGTTTAGTTCAACATAAGCACGTGACAAACACGCCAGGCAACGGTCAGGACGCTGCCCCGCGCGGCACAGCCCGGCAGCGGAACAGGTGTGAGTTAATTTATTATCTTTTATTGGTGATGTCATTAGTGCAAGCCACTGATGAAAACGAATCAATTACCTTCTCCGCCTTTGACACCAGCCCCACCCCCGGCCTGTGCTCTCCTGCCACCATGGGAGGCAGCTTTCCCACCAGCTGCCTGGCTTCATGAATCACTTCAACAAACAATCCTGAGCAGTTAGAGTGTGTCAGGTGCTCTGCCATGTGGTGAGGACGTAAATCAGTCTTCCAAGGAAAGGTTTAGTGGGAGAAACAGACGCGAGAACACGCAGTACAGAGCAGCATGGAGTGAGGGAAGGTGCGGAGGCTCCGTGACACAGTGAAGAACTGATGTTCCGCTCAGGGTGGCGGGGCGGGGCAGGAAGGGATTCACAGAGGTGGGGGGGAGAGGGGGCTGCTGGTGAGGAAGCTCCCCCAGAACACTGTCCTGACGCTGAAATTGCTGTGCGTGTGGGACAGGTTGGGGGATGAAGCCTGGAGTCAGGGCAGGGGGGCTGTGAGGGCGAGGATGGAGGGGAAGGGTTCACTAAGCCATGCTGCGACGTTTGTGTTGTCAACCACAGACACTCCGGGGTCCTCTGAGAAAGGAGGGGAGGGAACCCCGAGACTTGGGGTAGCAAAAGAAGGTAGAGTG
This sequence comes from Murina feae, assembly GCA_004026665.1. Classification (NCBI taxonomy): domain Eukaryota; kingdom Metazoa; phylum Chordata; class Mammalia; order Chiroptera; family Vespertilionidae; genus Murina; species Murina feae. Next base: position 9,311 of record PVJC01000329.1, read on the forward strand.
CAGCAAACCAAGGTAATGTGGTGGAGACCAGTGCTGATGACTCTTGTCAAGAACATTGCTAACTCAGAGTCTTCCCGGAGCTGCTACCTGTGGCGACAGCATGGCATTGGCCTCCTCCCTTCGCAGATGGCAGCCCGTTCTGAGGGAGGCCTCAGGGGTCTCCCTGCGTGCCCTCCCTCCTCTCTCTGGATTAAGGGATGTGATTAGTGACCACACACTGGCTTGCTCAGTTCACGGAGCAGGTCGCTGTTGTAAATGATTAAAGAAGTAACATGAGGTAAAGTGCAATAGAAGTAGTTTCTTACTTAAAAATTATTTTATGGATTAAAATGTGGTCTCGAGAATGTTACGGGAAAAAGAATGAAGCTGAGCTAGGTACCTATGGGCTTTGAGCTATACTCCGTGTCTCCTCGGGTGGTTTAAGGCGACCCATGAGCTGGGCCCGGCATCCAGCCAGTTCTGCGGCGCTCTTGCCTGGCCATGGAAACTAAGGCTGCTTGGACTTTCTGAGTTAAAGTTTACATAGAAACTATTTCCATATCGCGTATCCCAGTTATTCTTTCTCAGAGTGTGCTAGGATTAGAGCACCGAAACCAGACATGATCGAATGAAGAACTTGGTGTCAATCATGGCGGGCAGTGTGACCTGGATTTACCAGTCATCCTCAAGCTACGGTCCGAGGGCCACATGCCAGGTGTTTTTGCCGCCGCTGCCTGTCCTGCTTAAAATAAGATATGTGCAGTGTGCTAGGAATTTGTTCATAGTTTTTTTTAAAACTATAGTCCGGCCCTCCAATGGTCTGAGGGACAGTGAACTGGCCCTCTGTCTAAAAAGTCTGAGGACCCCTGATTTAGACCGTCGAGTGTAGGCACTAAGTAACGTTCCCCAAACCCTGCAAAGGAAAGTAATGAAATTTTAGGCAGCCAGTTGACAAGATGCCAGCGATGATTTAGGACACAAGCAGCCACATCCCGTTCTCTCGAGGGCTGGGCTGAGAAGGTGACGCGGTCTTTGCTCACCTGTAGATGTCCCGGGCCATTCCAAAGTCTCCAATCTTGGCTACTCTTCCAGGGCCTGGACAGGTCAAGAGGCAGTTCCTGGCAGCAATGTCCCTGGGAACAAATCAATGGGAAATGCATTTCCTCATCCCCCCTGGGAGAATGCATGCATAGCTTCAGCACGAGGACTTCCACCTCTCATCGGAAGGTCGAGTAGTTCCCTCCTCGGCTCTACGTTCCCTTTACTGCGTTACACTTCATATAAAAGAGGCAGCCATGCCAACTCCAGGCCTCAGAACTCAAGGGAAATGGGAAATGCTGAGGGAGATGATGGAAAATGTTTATTAGGACGATAATATGAAAATAACCATAATAGAAACTAGAATTTATTGGCCTTTTACTATGTACTAAGTATTGTCCTAAGTGCTTCATATCTAATTCTCACAAACAACCCTTTATGAGATAAAGGGTGCTATTATTATCTTCATTTCATTAAACAAATTAAGCTACAAGCAGGTAATAGAGGGACCAACGCATCCTGAAGTTACTGCGTGTATAGTTGCCGGGTGGTTTCTGCCAGCTGTTTGAAGGCGTCTTCTGGAACAGCATGGCTTTCATGATACCAAATTCAAGTAGGTGAAGGTATGCCCACATATCTATAGTTGTGCTTGTTAATCAGCCATTATGGTTCTCCCATCCAGGATTTCCTCCAAAGCCTTTGCTAAGCCGCCTGCCTCCTAGCCTGTGGCTGAAGAATCACTTCTTCCGGGTTCTGGAGCCACATTCTCCTCTCTGTTGAGCGCCAGATGGCCTACCTTCTTGGCAGCATCCCCAAGGCATAGCCAGAGGCTTCGCCACTGTTGCCACTGACTGCTGGCTCCCCCACTCCTGGCCTGCTCCAGGGAGCAGGGTGCAGCCAGCGGAGTCTGGGGTGGCCCAGAAAGTCCAGGGTAGAAACAAGTAGCAGTCCTTGGGGGCCACAGCTGATGCTTGCATGTTTCTGACTGATTTCATGAAGGTCCTGATCTTTGGTCGAGAAGGACGTGCAGAATAAACAACTGTAGAGTCTTTTACAAACAGGATCTGGATTGGAAATTGTGGCTTAGGAGCCTGGAACGATGGGCCAGGGAGGGAGACGGATGCTGTTGATACCACTGACCTGACCCAGAGGTTTAAGTTGAATTTCGAGGAGCAATGGTGCATAAAATGCCCTACTAAAACCATAGAAGCATAACGTGTATGACACCAAAAAGAAGAAAAATAGTGGGATACATAGCCATTATCTCTCAAGAGAAATACAGCGAAGTAGACCAGGGACAGTATTTATGGCTCCAGAAAGGTCTTTACACTGATGTGTATGGAATGGTTGCTTCAAAAAGTGATCTTAAATTTAATGGCAAGAAAGTAAATACAGTATCATAGAGCACACCAGGAATTGGTAGCATGACACATAATTCATGAAGTGGTAATAAACTACAACCAAAGGAAACAGACCTAGTAGTAAATGGGGGTGTATTGGGGGCGTTCACTCTGAATTCAGGGGGTGCCCTTGCATGGGAGCCTGGGAATCGGGGGCAGACAAAGGGTGGAGGAGAGAGAATGAGAGGTGATCCTTTTGGGCATGTGCCACAGACCTCGCAGCCCATTGCAGATGCAAAGGATGCTTTCCTAATACCAAGCTCCCCAGAAGAAAAGCTTGTATTGAGACAGTCAATTTTTGCCAGAAGCTGCCTTTTGCTTATAAAGCAGATCATCTGATACATTCTCGATTTATCTCTGACAATTTCATTTCTCAAACAAGATAAAAGAAGCAACAAGCTATTACTCTGGGATCAAATTCTGACCTTCAGTAACTCTTCACAGATATGGAGGCGATGGAAATCCCGAGAGAATGGGGTCCTGTTATCATATTATCTCTAATAACAGAGCCCTGGATATGGTTCCAGGTATCATGGCTCCAGGGAAGCAGATTTCAACACATCGGAGGAAAGATGGATGGAATCCCTCAGTCAGGGAGTGTGTCTGCTCGATGACACAGCGAGGGGAGATGACAAAGCAGAGATGCTCTTGGGGAGAAGCAAAGGGGGACCTCTGAAGGCACCAAGGTAACTGCACAGGTCACTCTCAGATGGTCCAGTCATAAAGGACATAGACATCGATGCAAAGGTGGCTGTAACCAAGGATGAATTCCACAAAGGGCACAGCATTGTCATGTCCAAGCGACAGTAAAGAGTAAAGTTCTGGGCACACAGACAGGGCAAGAACAAACACGGCAGACTGACCTGCGCTCTGAAGCATGGGGTGTGGCTTTGGAGGAGAACAAAAAGGCCTCCCCCTTTTCTCCCCCACCACCCTGCTCCTCTTCTGCTGCTGTCATTTCTAGCAGGAAAAGTCACTGGGAGGTTGGGAAGGTTTAGAATCAAAGGAAGAACTGAAGACCGGAGGTGCCGTGACAGTAAACGATAAGGCCGTGTGAGAGTTTGCAGCCTGTTTTCGGGAATAACTTTGGGCAGCCAGATGGGTGTATGCCTTGATCTTGAACTTCCCATGTCTATTAGGGAAAAGGCACAGCTTCCTGCTACGCACATGCGCTCCCATTTCTAGTCCCAGGCAGCACCTCTCTTTTCTACTTTGTATTTAATATCCTAATTATTAGGAACATGCCTATCCCCTTTGGAGATGTGAGCTAACAAATAATTGTTAATTCACCAGGTTGTGACTTACTAAATTATTAGGAAAAGCTTTGCAAAGAGCCTGATAATCTCTTGGACTTTTCGGATTTCAGAATTAAGCTGTTGGCTGAGAAAGTCCCCTGCAGCCACGGGACAGAGATCTGCCTGCTCTGATGCCTACAGCATTGCCCACAGTCTTGGGTCGCAGCCCAGACACCATTGAAACGTGAGGATCCAGTGGAGTAGAGGAAATCAGGAGCACAAGTAAATCAAATAATCATTACAGGGTATTTCAGAAAAAGTAATTTATCCAACAAACATTCCTAGTGCCTCACTATGTGTCAGGAATATGGAGATGAATAAAACAGTGTCTTTGCCTTTGAGCATTCATAGTCAAGTGTGTGAAACTATGAACTCCTTTAACGTACCTTAAGGAGCTCAGTTTTTATTTTATTTAATTTATATTTTTTTATTGATTTCAGAGAGGAAGGGAGAGAGAGAGAGAGATAGAAACATCCATGATGAGAGAGAATCATAGATCGGCTGCCTCCTGCACACCCCACCCTGGGAATCGAGCCCACAACCTGGGCATATTCCCCGACAGGGGAACAAACTGTGACTTCCTGGTTCATAGGTCGATGCTCAATCACAGAGTCACAAGGGCTGGGCAAGGAGCTCAGCTTTTAGGAGAGGGAGAGTTCAAGCGATACAGGACTTGAAGGTTTCACTTCGAGACATAGGCAGGGGTCCCCACAGAAAGTCAAGAGCAGCTCCTCGGGGTCTCCAGCTGGGTGGGTATTTTGATACCCATTGTACATACGGGGCAAGTGAAGCCCTGATAGAGTAAGTTGTCACCGTAAAGACAAAGAAAGGTGAGTCCTCACTGGAGGGAGACCCATCATGGCACTGGAAGGGAGAGCTGGGCCTGCGACAGGTAAGGGAGATGCAGAAGGTGGGAGGAGAGCAGGGCGCGTGGACTCACCGGTGTATGAAGTGATTTTCCTCCAAGTACTGGCAGCCGCAGGCAATGTCCCGGGCCACATGCAGAAGGTCCAGCATGGCCAGGGAGGAGGGCTGGTTCTGTGGGGAGAGAGAAATGATCCATTGATGAGAGGCTTGTGGGGAAGAGAAGACTGGAAACACAAGTTCAAGTGCCCCCAAGGAGGCCAAACCTGGACTCCCTGTCCCCCGGGGTCCCAGCCTGGCTCCCCATTAGAAAATCACCTGGCAGTTTTCAACCAATAGGGATGCGGGGGCCTCGGCCCCACCAGGAAGCCAATTACATCAGGTGGGGGCAGCAGCATTTGCAGGTCTCACGCTGCCCCAGGTGAGTCACAGGGCTGGGAACCCTGAACTATAGGAAGGCGGGAGGAGCAGGTGTCCTGCCCCTGTTCAGTTATTCTGCACATTTTTCCAACTCAATATTCATAGGCATTTGAATCCCCAAACTTACAAACAAGGCTGTGAGAAAAATCAAGGAGGATAAGGTTGTATTGAAAATCCTCTAAATGTTTTAAAATATTTTAAAATATCAATTTTCTTCAAGGATGTCCAGACCAATTGTGGATTGAAAAGAAAAGAGAAAGCTTTTGGAAAATGCTGGGTAGCTGAAGAGCAATCTCAAGCTCTTCCGAATGAGGCCGCCTGCCTCTGGGAGCAGCCCTTCCCCCCTCCCCCCCACCCCCACACAGCCTGAGGAGCTGGAGGAGCCTTTTCTAAAGGCTGCATCCTGATGTCACTTTTAATTCTGAAACCCCAAAGTCTGCAGCAGCCTGTCATCACGCAGTGTCCTTTCGCACTGTTGGTCTCTGTGTGTTTGACCTCGTCCCCAAGAAAACTCTGAGGTCCCTGAGGCAAGGACTTCAGCGGCAACCTCCATGACTCCAGCACAGTGCATGACACACTTGGAGGCCCCGAGAGCAGAATGTTCAGTCCTGGGCTTTCTGTAGCAGGTGTCTGTCTGTATTTCTGTTTTCCGGGGGTGGGGAGGGTACAGTCTTCACTGGTCTTACAGACCAGTGGCACTTCTGAGAAGCCAGGTCCTTGCTCAGGGTCTGCTCCGCTCCAGTTCCTGGTGCCTGGGGCCTCCCCAGAGACCCTGGCAGTGACAAGAGCGGGTAGCTGGATTCTGGACCTACCAGTTGTGCTGCGTTTTATAGTTTAGGACTCTGTCTGAGATGTTCCAGTCCAGCCTTTGGCCTTTACCTTGCAGATACTGAGGTTAGATTGGGTAGTCTGCCCTAAGCCACAAGGCTGTGTAATGGCCAAGCAGGGCCGGGGTGTGGCACCTAGGGCCTGGACCCACCTAGGTCTCTAGCCCTTTTACTATAACACACACACAGCACCTTCCTAGTTATTTTAGTACTTGGTTTTGATAGAAAAACTATAAGGTCGGGACGTTGCCATTTGCGAAATGACAGTGGGGTTCAGGGTGAATAGATATAGCTTGTTGAGTGAGTGACCTGTTTGGCATGACTGTCCCTCTCTGTGCTTGTCTGTAGTCTGGGGTCAGACAAATGGACCCAGACTGGAGAATCCGTGGCACAGGCCTTGCGTGAGCTTCCAGGGCCGTTGTCCACTTTTGTTAGTCTTTCCTGGCTATTCCCCCACATCCAAGCCCAGGGGCTGACTCCCTGGGCCCCCCAAGAAGTTGCTTCCCGCTGCTTTGCTCCATTCCTGGCACAAGCACTGGGGAGACTCACCGGGCGAGGGCGGGTCTCCCGGAGGAAGGATTTGAGGTCTCCTCCCGCCATGAGCTCCAGCAGGATGAACCGGGGCAGGGCCTGCAGACTCACTCCGATGCAGCGCACAATGTTCTGGTGATTGAATTTGCTGCAGAGCAGAGGGGGGTAAGCAAATGTAACTGAGCTGAGTCTGAAAAACCAGTGGGGAAAGCAGGATACGTTTATGTTGTCAGCAGCCACATTATGTAAATGAGCTCTGTAGATGTTGGAAGCGGGGGCCCATGCTGGGCCTAAGTTGAGACTGTCTCGCCCCTGAGCAGGTGAAGAGCCAGAGGGCAGGCCTGGCCGAGCTCAGGCTGCAGGAGAGCATTTGGGGGGAGGTGGGAGGACCCTGCACAGACACTCGGGTGAGAAAGTGGGTGGGAGGGTGCAGTGTCTTTCTGAGGCGGATGCACCGGCTGGATGAACTGGCTGCTTGCTAGGGTTCACGTCTGAGCCCTCTGAGGCCGGTCTCAGGCAGAAGTACGGGGACTCCTTCCACAGGGACAGGGTGAGACCTGTCAGGTGACAGCGGCGTGTGAAAGAGGGGCGTTTGGATCCCATTGTGGATTCCTCCTGGAGGCCCTGGGATTTGGGTTTTCGTACTCATGTGATCTTGTTACCACTCATGGGGCTATGGGCCAGGCACTCCACATGGGAACCCACACGCAGGGGTGAAATATAATGGCGGGTCATTGTTGCCAAGTAGTGAGATCGAGTGACTTGGTCTTCTTATAGTCTTATACTTTCCAAGTTTTATTCAATAATCATGTATTATAATTATAAGTGGAAAGTAAGTAATTTTAAAGCAAATAAGAGCCTGCTGTCTGTCCTCCTGTGGCTCCAGATGCCACAGGCTCATCACACACACTGCTGGGGCCTCCTGCCCTTGGCCACTTCCACCGAGGGGCAGGGCCAGGCTGCCCCAACCTTCAGGATGTCTGATGCTCTGCAAGGGCAACAGGAGGCCAGGAGCTGCCAGATCTCAAGGTCAAACCCCTGAGTTCTCCTTGACATGATCTGCTGTCAGAGCCCTGGACACTGGGATTCCCAGTTAGGGGCCTCGGGCCATGAGTTGCAGGGTGCAGGCTGCTGGGTGGACCAGGGTGGGGCAGGCTTCCACCACATGAGGGGCACACGTGAGAGCTGGGGCTGGTGGAAGGCTGGTAGAGGAGTAACCTGGAGAGAGATGACAGCTAGCACACTCTGTTTCTTCAGAAGCAGGGAAAAGAATGAATGGATGCTAGCTGAAGGCAGAGTAGTATCAGTTGGATTATTTGGTCAGAGAGATTTTTCCTGGTGACAACCATGGGGGGCTGTTCCATTCTGGTAGGCCATGCTGGGAATTGGGGGAGTCTGCTGTTGAAGAGAGAGGGGTGTGCGGAAGGGGTTCCCTCTGGGACATCTGTCAGAAGCACATGCATGTGGACGGTGGGGTGTCTCTGTGACGCTACCTGATGATCAGGGCTTCCATGAGGAAATCCAGCTCGTCCTGCTCGGAACACACCTCAGGCAGCGTCTGGGCACAGAGGGGAGAAGGCCTTTAGCCGCAGGAGGGCTGTTGGCAGAGACTGTGGCCAACAGAGACCACTGGCCAAACTCAGGCCCCCGAGGCCCCGCTTACCTTTACCGCCACTTGCAGGGGGCTCGGGTCGTTGGGCATTCCAGACACCTGACCTTCATACACCTCCCCAAACGCACCATGGCCCAGACCCCTGTGCAAAGGAGAAGGCCAGATGAGGTGTAGGCGGGCAGGCTGAGAGGAAGGTCGGGCAGCGGGGCACACACACTCAAGGTCACACCTCACCCTGGCTTTGCTACTCAGCCCCGGGCCTCCATTGCTTTATCTGAGAACTGCCAAGAGCTGTTACAGCCTGGGATACATGACAGTGGTGGACAGTCCTTCAGTGAAGACTTGAACCTGCCATTTGCCAAGGACACAGAGGTGACTGAGACCCGTCCCTCACCCTGAAGGTTTGTACTCTGGGGGAGGGAGGGGCAAATGGCTGACAGACACTTCAGTGTAGTGCTCAGTGAGTGACATGCACAGGGTGTCTGAGAGCTCAGAGGAGGCCACTCGGCTCCATCTGGGGAGAAAGGGGCCAGGACGGCTCAGGGAGGGCACTTATGTGGATTTTGAGAGTCCTGGTCCCTCCCATGTAGTCTTTCTCTCATTGTACAAACCCCATGAATATACAGCGTGTTGAGTGATTAAATATCCCCCAAATGGCCCCAAACATTAAACCTTCTTCCTCTGGGAGGGTGAGGGGTGCCCTAGGAGTTTTGACTAAAAGTAACTTCCACTTCGGTTGGCCTCTTGTGGCTACAGGAGCCTGTGCTGGGATGGCAGCCAACCCCTAGGACACCCCGTTTCCCTGAAGGATGGCCAGGGCACTCACCGAAGGAGGGTGATGTTTTTCCGTGGCACCTCCTTCAGGTCACTGATGGACGAGGTCTTGCCGGCAAAGCAGTAGTTGGGGTTGTAGTCGGTCATGATGGTGGAGGTGCGGAGCTTGCTCAGCTTGTACTCGGGGCTCTGCAGTTCCATCTGCATGGCTTGCAGCTCCTGGTGCTTCCGGCGGTACACTGCAGACAGATGGAGGTGGCCTGGACCAGGCAGCCCAGCACTGGAAGCCATCACTGGCCACCCCCTCCAGGAAGCCTTCCAGGACCACTATCTCCTCCCCTGAGACCTAAATCTTTCCATCACACTTAGTGATACCAACAAAATGATTATAGAAGTGAAAGTGTACTTTTAACCGACATTGTTTAAAGTTAATGTAAAGCTTAATAGCATATAAATAAAAGACTTGGCTGTATCATATAGGGGCAGAGAACATTAGTTTGGGTCCCCTGAGAAGCAGACCCAAGACAGGATTAAACATGTGGAATTTCATAGGGCAATCGGCTCTGAGAGGAAATGGGGAGGGGCCGGGGAAGGCTGGGGGAACCCCCAGGTTGTGCTGAAAGTCTGGCCCACGTGCAGGAGAGTGAGGGAGGTTGAATAACAGCCCTCGGTGGCCATGCAGTGTAAAGACGTTCCAGCAAAGCACTGGGGACATTCTGGAGCCACAGTGGCCCTCAGAGGAGCCATGTCCCTCAGGAGGAGGCCGCCGCAGTGTCTTGCTGTGCCGTCTCCGGGGGGTGTGGACTTGAGAGCAGCCGGGCTGTCACTGAGCTTCTGGGAGTTGAATAGGTCCCTAAACTGGCATCTGAGCTAGTGCCTGAAGACCTGTGTTCTAGTTTCACCTTTGCTACTTACCAGCCCAGTGCCTCTTTGGACCCCAAGCCCCTCTGTAGGCAGGGAAAGTAACCCCTGCCCCGTCCCACACCCCACCACCTAGGGTCGTCTCAATGAAACAAACTCACCGATATTAGATGGTTTTGAAAAATTCTAAAGAGCTCTACCATGCAAAGGCATTATCTCTGTTATAGAGAGAACATTCTGCAGGCTGACTCCAGGGGAGGGAGCCCGCAACTGTGACCCACAGGTGCATCTGCCTCTAAGCCCAGCTCTGCCCCTATGGCCGACGGGTGAGCCAGCTCTCAATTCCCTGCGCCATGAAATGTGCAGCCGTGACCACAGGGTGACCTGGGATTCAGAGCCGAGCCTTTCCCTTGCCTGCCTTCCTGTTCCTGCTCGCCTGTCCTGGGCTTTTCCAGCAGGAGGACCCTTGCAGCACCATGCTGAGCCCTCTGCCACCTGCCCATCAGCTCGTCTGGGCTCGCAGGCCTAACAGGAAACACTCACAAACCCACTCTGCATTCTCTGCCTATGGCGGGGAAGTGGGCTGGAGATGGTGCAGGGACATGAGCCACTAGGGGCAGTGCCTGCTGGGATGGGAGTTGGAAGTGAAGTGGGGTGGGGGGAGGGGTGGCGATGAGGACAGGACTGCGCTTGAGCTGGGGCAGAGTGTCTCACCCGCCTCCCTGAGGGCAGCCAGGCGTCGGGCTAAGGTTCAGAACCAGGGTTCCTAGGGAACCACAGCTGTGTGGGGCCTGGGCTGCCTGGTCACAACCCAGAGCATCACTCAGGGTCCCTGCAGAGCCTGAGACCCTGCTCTGTCCTCCCTCCCCACCACCCCGCCCCTCCCCGCTCCTCCCCAGCAGCCAGGGCTGTGGCACACTTACCGATCATGATGCCAGAGAACGCCAGGACAAGGGCGGCCACAAGGGCAGAGGTCACAACGGAGAGGATGAGTGAGAGTGGCAGGCGGGGCTCTGGGGTGGGCGACACTGGAAGACAGTCCCCAGGAGACACCAGTGACCACGCTGACTCTCCTGTGAGCTGGCCCTGTCAGAAATGCCTGCCCTGGCCAGGACCAAAGCCGCCTGCTCCTCTCAGCCCTGGAGACAGGTCCACCTTCCTGTTCAGAGGACCAGGGGCCTGAGGCAGGTGAGCCCGCTTTCCAGCCATCAGCAGCAGCGTTGGGGTGGAGGGAACATGTAACAAGTCTAAATGGACATTAATCCAAAACTCGGACTGTCCGATGGCCGGGTGAGGCTACAAGGTGAGCCGACCATGGCTCACAGGAGAGTTCCAGGCCTTGGATGACAGTGACCTTAGGATGACCCAACAACAGGGTGTACCCTCGGAATCACCTCCTGTGGCCGAGAGCGCCGGCCCAGAGCCCAGGAGGGAGAGACCCACACTGAGGTCCCGCCTGGTCCCGACACTGTATCTCAAAAGGGTTGTGACAACTGGAATAGCGGCAGACGTGGGACACAGGAGGAGAGGAGACGATGGTGTCCTGTGTGAATAGACTGAACCCAGGTCATTTAATCTGGGGGAGACTTGCAGGGCAGCACACTGGAAAGGCTGGGGAGACCGAGAGGTGGGTGTTGCAGAATGGGTCTGGCTCTGGAACGCTCTGAAGGAAGAGCAAGCCTTAGGAGCGCAGGTCCCTGTTCTAGCAGAGACAGCTGGCCCTGTTACGGATGTGGGGTTCACGCCCTGGGTTGGGGGGGGGCACTAGGTGACCCAGACTCCTTCCTGAGCCATGACCCATCCTTCACACTCCGGTCTCTGACTAGTTGTCAGAGCACTCATGCTGGCTGGGGCAGACCAAGGAGGGGGGTCAGGAAGTTAACAAAACGGGTTCCCACGTGTCCCTGAGCCACGGAACCCAGCTGTGGCTCACTCTCTGGGCCCCAGCCCAGCCCCTTACCAACGCAAGAGACACCGTCCTCAGCCAGCACGGTGCCGTGGTCGCAGAAGCAGATGACCTGATGGGTCTCGGGGTCCAGGTGGCACTCGTCGCCCTCGCAGTGGCTGCAGTTGAGGTAGTGCTTAATATTCACCTCCCCGTGGCCTTCCATCACTGTGGGCAAGGAGGGCGGGCTAGCGGGGCTGACCTGTGCCTCCTGCACCCTTCCCAGCCTGCGCATTATCTCCAGCGGCCAGTGTGGGCTCTCGGTCCCTGTCCCTAGGGCACTGCCCCTGGAGCGCTGCTCTGTGTGGGAAGGTCTGGGGCCTCTGGCGAGGGGGGAGCAGGGGATGTTTGGATGTATTTATGTAGGTCGGGGTGGGGGTGGGGGTTCTACACACCTGCTCCTCAAGTTGGCTGGGACAGGGACAGCCCTAATGCTGTTGCATTTTCTAGGACTGGCCTGCCTGATGGTCAGTCTTCCGCCTCGATGCTCTTATGAGACCACACTCTCGACTTCAGGACACTTGGTGGGACGAAACCCATAGTCTTTGTATTCTGGGCTCCTGCCAGCAGCCCGGGGTTCAGCTGGGTGGGAGAACTGATCTAAGGAAGTTGGTTCTGCACCTCGCATAGAGGGTACCTTTTAAAGCTGGGGTGTACAGGATGCCCAGGGGACTGATGAAGGACACCCCATCCTCTCCGTCCATCTCAGGGTCATTGTCTGAGGCTGCGTTGCCGCCTGGGGCAAACCAGAGAAGTTTAACGCAGAGAGGTGGGTGCCCAATCTCAACACATGTGCATGTAAGCAGGTCATGCAGGGGGTGGGGTGGGGGGACTGGAGGGGCCTGGAGGGCGGGCGGTGGGGAGGGAAGGGAGGCTCAGGCACAGGGCTGCCCTGGGCTCAGTAGATGCTGGGTGTGGGCCACCTTCCCCTCCAGGTCCAGGCCTGCTCCCACCGGGGGTCCCCACTCTACAGGCTGCAGAAAGCAGTGCACATGAACAAGAGCCGGCCAAGTTCTAGTCTCCCAGGCTGGGTCACCCCCAGGGCCTCCTCCCGGACTGGCCAGGCAGTGGCACTGAGAAGTTGCTCTCCAGTCCCCTTGGGTCAGGGTAGGGACATGGGGGAAGGGCCCCTGTGCCTGTAGGCTCCTGTCCCTCCATTCAGCTGGGGCTGGCTTTTCTCTGGGTTCCCCCCTTGGGCTCTCCCACCCAGCCATGGCTTAGAGAAGAGAGCATCTGGTTAACGCAAGCATCAAAGCAAAACACAGACAGAACATCACGGTGTGTGCATGCATGGCATCCTAATCTGTGGGGATGGAGGAGACACCATTTCCCAGCCTCTCAGCTTCAGAAGCACTAGCCCAGAGGAAAGCCGGGCCAGTGGCCAGCTGATTGCCCAAGGGCTGGGCTGGGCCGGCCGGGCTGGGGCTGCCCGCCATTGCCCCCAGGAGGAGCGCCCATCGGCACGGGGAGTGGGCCGTTCTGGAGCTGGTGGGCTGGGGCAGGAAAGGGAAAGTGAGGTGTCCTTGAGGCCAGAAGCCATAAGCCAGGTCCCTAGGGAGCTGGCTTGCAAAGACAGGGGTCAGGCCATCCAAAGGGAGGCATGGGGTTCAGAAGTCTGGCCTCCGAGGTTCTCAAGCCAGCACATCCCGAGGGTGGCTCTGAGAACAGACTGGGAAGCCAAAGCCTCTTTGTCATCAGCTTTGGGGGTGATCAAGAGTCACACGGGATCTTGATGCGGTCGCCATGAGAGCCTTGAGGCAGGATGCTGGCTCACAAGCCAACACCCTGCCTCTGGCTGGTGCCCGGGCTGAGGAAGGCGTGCACGGTCACATCACAGCCCACACTTGGGCGGCCAGGGAAGGGCAGGCGAGGGCTGGGAGAGGTGAGGTGCCTAGGACTAAGAGGGAGGGGGAGACACCTTGAACACAAATCATCTTTACCTATATATCCTCCGCCTCCTCCACCTGAGGAGCACCCCCCTCCACCCCCTCCGAAACCCCCTCTTGTCTCCCACCCCCACTTCTTCATGGCCTGGGGGCAGGAATGTCCTCCAGTGGCACCCTCCAGCAAAGATTTTCCAGACCAGAGCAAGGAAGTGTTATCATTCCAGCCACCTCCACCACCTGCGGGAAGACAGAGAACCCGTGAGGCTGGGCTGGCGCAGCCGCTGGGCCTGGCCAAGGAGGACCTCATGCCCTCTGAGGAGGCCCAAGGGCCTTGTCTTCAGTGGACCTAGGACTAGAGTCCAGGGACGTGGCCTCTGTCCTGGAGAGACCTGCCTGGGCCACAGCTGGATGTCCTGATGGGTGCACGCCTGCACCTCTGCTTCTGGCAGGCCTGTGGCTCGAAAGCACTGAGAGTGCTTGGCTGGGGCAGGGGCAGGTGGGGGCAGGCAGCATGGCACTCGGCATGTTCCTGGGCCTTCTCTCCATGAGCACCAGCCCGAAGTGCTGGGCCTTTGTTGGCTGCTTCCCTTCTCAGTAAGAACCAGGATCCACCTCCCTGGGCAGCCGCTATCAAAACCCTGCCAAGGTGGCCGCAGAGCTCCTTGTGGAGCCTGGACCAGGCACAGATAAACCAGTGGGCTGTGCTGTTGACTGGGCAAGAGGTTCTCCATCCTGAGCCTCAAGCTGAGGATAACAAGTCAGCCCCAGCGGGCTGATGTCTGGATCGAAGCAGGTGGTGAGTGTGAGATGCTTCATGAAGCACCATGTGTAGGGCTCACCGGGCATTTGAGGCGGAGCACACGCGTGCAGAGGCCTCCCGCCCTGAGCTCAGGCAGTGTCGTGCCTGCCTGCTTCTGAGGAGCTGCTCCAAGGTCAGGGGCAGAGCAGGTGGGGGGTAGAGGAGTGACCACGCCTGGGCTGCGGCGAGCGCTTGTGAAGGAAGTGCTGTTTGCAGAGGGGAGGCGGAGTGCCACTCTGTCTCAAGGCCAAGGCTCCTGAGATTCCAGGGCCTCTTTCCCCCAATAATTGCTCACGTGACCGTTCAACAGGCAGCCTGCTCCCCAAGCGCCCAGAGCCCTCTCTGCTCCGGCAGATGATGGGTGGTGGGACCTGGGGAGACAGCGGTGCCAGGGTCTATAAGGGTTAGCTGGCCTAGGAGGTGCTTTTGGACCTAGAGGGGGCAGCAGAGGGAGGCTAGGTGTGTGTGTGTGTGTGTGTGTGTGTGTGTGTAGAGGGTGGTGAGGGTGGGGGGTGGGGTCTTGGGCAGGGGACTGTGGATAGAGATGACTATTATGCTACAAAGTGGGAGGCAGGTTTCAGACACAGACCCAGGTCAGGAGCAAGCTTGGGCCTAGAATGGGTTCACACAGAGGCAATCAAAGTCCCCAGGCAAGTCGTGGGGACCTTCTGTCACCTTTGGAAGCTACAGGTGCTTAGGTTTCAAGGGGCTGGCCTCTTCTCCAGCCAGAAGGGGTGCTGCTGTCAGAGGGAAGGCCCTGCTCTGTGAGGGACCTGGGTGAGTTCTGGCAGCTGGCCACGCAGAGCGAGCCCTGAGCATAGTGAGTACATTAGGACGCACTGGGCCTGGTACCATGCCTGCCACCTCCCCTGCCTCCATCCTCTTACCCTGCACCCTACGCAGTCCCCAGCTGAGGTGGTTTCTGACACCTCACTCTATCTTGCAGCCTTTGAGCAAATATGTAGAAAAGAAAATAATGCACATAAAAATACATCAACAACATTTTTGAAAAGATGGATTGATTATGAAGCAGTGTGGCCATGTTGAGAAAAAAATTCCACTAACTTTCTATGAGCTCGCTGACTCTTATAAAATGGGAATAATAATATCTTTCTGGAAAACCCTAGGATATGTTTTGAAAAGCACATGTATAATAGCTGCGGAAGTGCTCTGTAACTTATTAAACCTGCACAGGGGTAGTGGGCGCTGGAAAGAGTGCTGGGGGCAACTCCTTACTGTGGACCCGAGAACTATTTCTACTTTCTTCTAGCCCTAGTCATCTCTTGATTGAAGAGAAAGTTTGAGTATTTTGCTTTAATTAATCTCGAATTTTAAATGCTTCCCCAAACCCTCCTTCACTCCGATTGTGGAGAAAATACAAAAAGGAACTGCATTTTCTCTTTAGAGATGGCTGACTTCAGGGAATCGGAGAATCCGCATCGCCTTCAGTGCCTGTGCTGTTTGGGTGGCTGCTCTCACAAGCAGCACAGAGCCCAGCCAGGAAGATTCCAGCAGGAGCTTTTCCAGTGAGCAGCTGTGTGAGCTGGCAGCCCAGGCCCTCGAGGTAGGAACCACAGGGGCCTGGAGGGTTGGACTCCGCCCCAGATTCCTTCCCTCTGCTCACCTCTAGTTGCATTTGGTAAAACCCAGGGAGCGCTGGGCTGGCGGTCTGATGCTGGTGCCCGCCTCATTTTCTCAGTGACCTTCCACAAGTCCAAACTGCTCATCAGCAAGATGGTCTCTGGGGCCTAAAGATGCCGCCTGCCCTTCCTCCCTTGAGGCTGGTCCTCATGTCAGAGCCCCCAGCCTCTCAAGTATCAGTGACTACGATGCCACAGATGTGTGATGGCCCCGGGAAGACGTTCTGGGCGAGGATGGGCTTGATTGCTTTACCTGCGGCTCCGGAGTAGCCGTTGAGCCCTAGAACCGAGGAGTTGTTCTCCAGCCTCTCGGGGTGGAACGTGTCTGTCTTGGCCCCGTAGGCCCTGCCACCTCCACCAGCCGCAATGATGAGGGGCACTGGCACGCCATCCTTCATCTGCCGGAGAGACAGTGAGAGATGGACTGGAGAGCCAGACCCTGGCTGAACGAGCCTGTGTGTGTGCGCCTGGCAGTGGGTGACACCTCGCTGGGCCGAGGGCTCTGAACTCAGGTTACAGCAACCCAGGGGTCAAGCTCAGAGCTGCCTGTGCAGCCCCTTTGCTGGAGCTCACAGAGGAGCCGCAGAGGCTGGGTGCTGGTGGCAAGAGGTCTCTTTGCTCTCTCCTTCCTCTCACTCCCCGAGGTCTCTGGCTCTGGCCCCCACAACCTCCCGAGCAAGCACTCAGCATCACTGTCCCTGTGTGTCAGGGGGCTGGCAGGGAACGTCCACCTTAGGGCAGAGGAGGCATGGTGAATCCTCCCGAGTGCTGAGGCAGGCATGGCAAAGGTCTGGGGTGAATGGGGCTGGGACAGCAGCGAGAGAAGGGCCTGCCTTTCTTGGACAGACAGGGAGCCTGGTGTCCCTCTGGGCCTCCATTTCCTCGTCCTTAGATGGCATTAAGTGGCATTTGGTGCCTGGGGCTGTCGCGAGGCAACGCCAGGACACACAGAGGTCGCTGCCCCTGGGAGTGCACAGGCCACCTCACCTTAAACACGTAGGTGGCTCCGCCCCCTCCTCCGCCCCCTCCTGCCCATTCGTGCACGCTTCTGTTCACGCGGATTTCTTCCTCTATCACGTTGTTCTCTCCAATGCAGACTTTCTGGACTAATCGGTTTGTCTGCGGAAACAAAAAGCAGCTCAGGTTTGTGTCCAAGTTTCTCTATTTCCCAGTAGACAGATCTTCTATGTTTATCGATAGGGTCGGCCCTAGCTGGTTTGGCTCAGTGGATGGAGCGTCGGGCTGTGGACTGAGGGGTCTCAGGTTTGTTTCTGGTCAAGGGCACATGCCTGGTTGAGGTCTGATCCCCAGGAGGGGGTGTACAGGAGGCAGCCCATCAGTGATTCTCTCTCATCATAGATGTTTCTATCTCTTTCTCCCTCTCCCTTCCTCTCTGAAATCAATAAAAATATATTTAAAAAAAGATAGGGTTTATCTCTCAAATAGCTTAGAGTTGAGTTGAAGAGACCAAAAATATACCCAGATAACTGTCACTTTGGGCAGTATTAGGGAAGGATCACGAGGATAGCTTAGTTAGAAAATGCATGGGAAGTGGGGGAGGGAGAGGGAGTCTTTATTGCTGACTGGTGATCAGGGAGGACTGCCTGCAGGAGGTGGCACTTACTTGAGCCTTGAAGGATAGGGAGATTTTTAAAAGACATTAAAGTACATTATGTTAGTTTCAGGTATACAACATAGTGATTGACATTTATATGTCTTAGGAAGTGATCACTATGGTAAGTCTAATAACTGTCCATCAGCATACAAAGTTATTATGACATTATTGACTGTATCCTCAATGTTGTATATGATGTCTGATAGATATCACAGAGAATGAGAGAAAGTTAGGGCATCCCAGGGGAAGAGAGCAGCATGAACCCAGAAGGTGAGTGGGGTATTTGGGGAAGGAGTCTTTTTGGCTCAGAAAAGTCCATCTCAGGACAGAGAGATGGTACAGCAGGAGCGGAAGTGTCCTCTGGACTGAAGAGCAGATGACAGAGGTCTTAAGTGGTGAGGTGGAAGGAGTGTGAGGGCGGTGGGTGGAGGGAACGAAATTGGAAGTCAGATCAGGCAGGGGCCTCGGGACGATCCCAGAAGGAACTGGACTCCATTCTCTGGGCAGTAGGGGGGAAGCTGCAGGTCTGCTGCCTTGTGGAAAGAGAAAAAAACAGTGGGAGGACAGACTCAGATTTATTCCCGCCCATCCTTGTGAAAGTCACTTCTCCATACTGGGCAACTCATTCCTCCCAGCTCACGTCCCATTTCCTGCCTCCAGAACTCCCCTGGCATAGCCCTAACTAGAGCTCTGGTGTCTGCCACTGAGGAGGCCATGGGCCTGGGATCTGTCGGACACCCCTGACCGGTTGACCCCCATGTGCAAAGGGAACAGGCACAGGGGGTGGTGCATAGCAGAGACGGCGTCTTGTATGTGTTGGGGACTGAATAAATGGCTGCTTTCTTAATTAGGATTCACTTCTGGGCTCTCACATGTCCTGGTGTGAGCCCAGGCATCGGGGTCCCGGGTGTGCTGGGACTTCCTGTGACCTGGATCTTAAAGGGGGTCCCCAAATAAAGAGGCCAGTGCTTCAAGAAGAGCCATCCCGCTTGTCGGCCACAAACATTGACCTGGCCTCAGAGGAAAATGACTCCTTTTACTTGATAGAAAAAAGGCCAATAAAACATCAGACTTCCACTGAATGCTGCTGTGCAACCAGCCGATGGATGCAGATGCTGGAGATTGCAGGAGTGCGGAGATTGCAAGAGTGGGGAGGAGGGAGCTATGGACTGGACGAGGGCCTTTGTGTCACTACCAGCTCACCCCCTGCTGCCTCTGCAGCAGCACTTGGTGGAGTTGATCCCTTCTTCATAATACAGCTTCCTCACCTGACCTTCAGGACTGCACACCCTCTTGAATTCCTCCCTACCTCCCTGGCTCCTCCTCCTCAGCCTCTTTGCTGGTTCATGTCCTTTTCCCTGTCGGGGGTCCCCGGATCTCAGTCCTTGGTCTTCTCAATCTGTACTGCTCCCTAGGCAACCTCATCCCACCTCCACTTTATGCTCATTTCTCCCAAATCGATGTCTCCACTCTAGACCTTTCTCCTGAATTCCAGTGGCCCATCTCCTGTTGCCTACCAGAGCCCCCGCTTGGCTGTCTACCAGACGCGGCGCTGCAGCCAGCACACTCAACACTGAACTCCCGATTGCACCCCAACCTGCTCCGCCACAGCATCCCCCATCCGGGGACAGCTGTTCCGCCTTCCAGAGGCTCAGGCTCAATGCCTGGAGCCATCCTTGACCCTTTCTTTCTCTCAGTTCATCATCTAATTGGGCAGGACATCCTTCTGGATTTTACATTTGAACTATGCCCAGAATTCAACCATTTCTCACCAGTTCCACTGTTGCCATCCTGGTCCGAGCCACCAGCATCTCTTGCTGGGATTGATGAAACAGCCACTGAACTCACTGCCTGCCTCCCCCCATGCTCACGGAGGCTGTTCTCTCCTTTGTAGCAGGAGGGGCCTTTAGGAGCCCAAACTGCGTCAGCTCACTATTCTCACTGTTCCGCTCAACAGTCTCCTAGACATGCGTAAACATGACCTTACAAGACCCGGCCCTTTACCTGACCTCATGTCTCCCCTACTCTCCTTCTTGCTCCCTGCACGCCACACTAGGTGTGCTCCACCCTCAGGGACGTGGACTCTGTCTGCTGGACTCCCCAGATACTTTCCTTGTTCTTCACCTCTTCTGGGGTTCTGCTCAACTGCCTTTTCTTTCTCTCTTTTTTAAAAAAATATATTTTTATTGATTTCAGAGAGGAAGGGAGAGAGAGATAGAGACATCAACAACGAAAGAGAATCATTGATTGGCTGCCTCCTACACGCCCCTTACTGGGAATCGAGCCCACAACCTGGGCATGTGTCCTTGACCTGAACCGAACCTGGGACCCTTCAGTCCGCAGGCCGACATTCTATCCACTGAGCCAAACCAGCTAGGGCTCAGCTGCCATTTTCTCAGGAGGCTTTCCTTGGCTACCCTGTTTAAAACTGGGACCTGCCTCAAACGTTGGCACATCTGGCTCCCCTTACCTACTCCTATATACTCCAACATGTCACTTGGGGACACCCCGATTAACTAATAAACTGATGAGCTAGTTATTGTCTGTTGGTCCCTCCAACCCTGGCATGAGTGCAAGCAAAGATATTGAGAGCAAAGATATTTCTTTGGATATATGTTCATGGGTATATCCCATGTTCCTAGAACAGTGATGGGCATAGAGTATGTATTTGACAAATATTTGCTAAATACGGTTGAACCAACTGGGAGCTGTGTGGGTGTGTACTGGCCTTTCACAATATTTGCATTGTGAGCAGTGGTGGTGGTGAGGCTTAACATTTAGATCATGGTTTTGCTTCCTTGGGGACATTTGGAAACATCTGGATGCATCTTTGATTGTCATTACTGGGGATCCTACTGGTGGGAAGAGGCCAGGAATGCTGCCAGCCACCTATAGTGCACCTCAAAGAATTATCTGCTCCAAATGTCAAGAGTGCTGATATAAAGAACCCTGCATCACGCCCCCGGATGGGTCCAGGAAGGAAGTGGAGAAGCGAGAAGCGGGGGCTGAGGGACATATGTCCCTGCAGGGGGTCCCAGCAGCAAGGCCCACTCCAGGCTCCGTGTGGCCAAGCGCATGGGAAGAGCAACTACACGGATGTGAGCAGAACCAGCAAAGCTGGCAACTCCCGCAGCTTGATTCTTAGAGTCCACTTGTCTCCTAGAGGATCCTCCCTAGACCGTTTTCGAGAACTCAAACTGTGCCTGTAAGAGGTCTTTCTCCTTCTCCCAGTGACTCTGGGGGGTTGGAGGTGTGGAGCACAGGGAAGACCAGTCCCTTTCTCCAGGCCCATGCTGCACCTGCCCGACCAGCAGAGGGCGCTGCCCTCTGTCCCTGGCTAAGAACTGAGCTCTCCCTGCACATCCAACAACTTTGAGAGCCGGTCGGTTGATTAATGAAATGATAAAGTGCAGCAACCAGAGGAACAAGTAGATTACAATTGAATTAAAAAAAAAAAAAGGATGCAGGCCTGTGAAAAGACATAACTGATTACAATCCAATCAAGTAAAAGTCCCTTGCAAAAGTCAATGCAATCTTTCTGCTTAGATGAAAGAATTACATTAGCACTCGATAAATTCCTGTGAACATTACGGCAGCCTGCAGTTTAATGACTTAATATATTATATCAGGTTGGAAAGTCCTGATTATTGTTGTTGAGTAAAAGTTGGAGTCCAGACAATTCTCATTCACAAGGCTGTACCTGCGAAGCTGCTTTGTCTTAACCCAGCGGTTCTCAACCTGTGGGTTGCGACCCCTTTGGCAGTTGAAAGACCCTTTCAGAGGGTTCGCCTAAGACCATTCCGCATATCAGATATTTACATGACGATTCATAACAGTAGCAACATTACAGTGATGAAGTAGCAACGAAAATAATTTTATCGTTGGGTCACAACATGAGGAACTGTATTTAAAGGGCCAGAAGGTTGAGAACCACTATAACCCATAACATGGGGGGTGAGGGGGAGACTATGCTTTGCTCCCAGCCCAGTGCCAGCTCTTAGAAGACCTGAGTTTATTTTGTGGAACTGAATTGCTTTCTCAGTAGCCCTTGTCCCCACATCAGTCCTCTGAGGCTACTCCCTGCCCCAGGTGGAAGCTGTGCTGCAGGTGAGGGTGATGTCTGGCCCCAAGGGGACACGCCCTGCAAGGGGCTGAGTTCCTGCCAGGACAGCCAGCCCGACAGGGGCCTGGCACAGCAAGAGGCAAACCACTTGGTGCTGGATGTTTGGATGGCAGCTGCTTCATTATTCTGCACTTTTTTAATGCTCTTGGTCATGTCAGACCTCTACTAGTTTTTTTCAGAGAAGTGGAAGGGACGGGGGAGAGGCACAAAGAGAGACACATTGATGTGAGAGAGACACAACCATTGGTTGCCTCCAGTGTGCACCCCGACCAGGGCCTGAGATGGAGCTTGCAACGCAGGTATGTGCCCTGGAATGGAATCGGACCCAAGACTCTTCAGTCTGTGGGCCAAGGCTCCAACCAGTGAGCCAAACCAGCTAGGGCTCCACCAGCTTTCTTAGCCCCTGCTGCTGGAGTTCTCCCGTGTGACTGCTAGACACCTAGTGGGGTCACAAAGGCAAAGGACAGGCTATGTCTGGGGCTGCAGAGAATGGCGGTCTGGCTTATCAAGTGATGGGCCATACGTAGAGAAGAACAAAAGGCCATAAAAACTGAAGCCTAAGCAAAGGTGGGCACAGCAAGAGAGGATACCAAGTCCCTACTCTGTCCTGTGTTGTGAATGACTTTGATGTCCCTTCACTACTGAGGTCTCCATTTTCCCATCTGTAAAATGGGACGAGTGGATTACCGGTTCTTCCGGCTCTCATCGGTGCGTTACATTTTCAAAAAGCTTTAATCACACAAATAAAAAATAGTATAGGAACGCATTCTTTTTGTAACCAAACTGGGCATTACCGATAGAGCATTCTCAGCTCCAGTCCCCGCCCCAGAAACAACCGGTTGTGTGTGTATATCAGAGCTTGTTCTCTGTACTTATGGACATATGCTAGTACATGTGCCTAAGAGCTGAACAAGAAATGTCTAAGCTGGTATCTTTCTGTTTGTAATCATACGGCCAAAGACAGCGATGCCCTAGCCAGAAAGGGTGGGAAGTGGCTTCAGCTTGTACTTCTGCTGAAAGGAACAACCATTTGCCCATTCACATGGGATGCAGTTCTTCAGTTTAAAGGGTCCTTGTGCAACCCTTGCCCCAGCCTTGGTCCCTGTGGGAATGTGAAACCCCAATAGCCACACCCCCAGCTTTCCCAGGACCCAAAGGGCCTAGAAAAGGAGGGGCACTTGCAGGCAGGACAAGGGAAGGGTCCTGCCGTCTTTGAACCTGAGCCCCCAGAGGGAGAGTGAGGGGCGCCGGTGCCCTCCGAGGGCCCCCCCTGGGCCCGGGCTGCATGTGGCACTTACGCTGGGGCAGGCGTCCTCCCCCTGCTGCCCGACCAGGATGTACAGCGTGTCGTCCTTCTCCAGGTTGAAGATGCCCAGCACAGACACGCCGTGGGATCGCATCATGGTGTTCCTCCCGCCTTTCCCGCCAGCAGCTCCATAGCCCGAGATGCTGCAATGGGACAAAGCACATGGGCTTCTGCCATGGGCAGAAGCCTGACTCCCTCCTGCCCACCCAGCACCCCCAGTGGGCCAAGAACACCCCCACATTGTTCCTGATGGTTCTCCCCTGCAGCAGCCATTAAGTGAGCAAGGAAGGTCCCCCTCCCCCCCAGTCGGGAGAGGGCAGTCACCTAGAGAGGGACAATGAGGTGCCTCATTGGCAGAGCTTGGAAGGTGAAGCACCAGTAAAGGGTGCAAGAAAGAATGAGAGGGGAAAGGAGAGGGGCGGGAGGAGAGAGCGAGGACAGGGAGGGTCTGTGTTAACACAGGGTGCTGGGGAGAGGGTGTTCTGAGTGCCTGGGACTTCCCCATCATGGATTTACCTCCCTGTCCAAAAATCAAAGGACTCATGTGACCTCAGCCAAGGAACCTACCATCCATGTTCCACATCTGTAAAAGGGGATAATAGAGAACCCAGCTTCTAGCCTCGGTGTGTTGTCAGGATTAAAGGAATTAGGACGTGCAGTCTTAGGCTTGTGGCCGGCACCTAATAAGCACTCAGAAGTATTTGTTATTATTGCTATTAATGGTGGAATTAGCGGGGGCTGACTAGGTAGGAAGTTTACAGTCTCCCCGTGATCTAACACGAGAAGAAGGCCCCTGTGGACTGAGTGGGGAGAGTGCTGTATGCAGCCCAGACTGTTCCCGCCCCACCAGGAACTCCGTCTGCAGCGACTGTGTGCAGACAGCAAGCAACCCACCAGGATGAAAACAAGCAGCTTGGGATGTGGGATTGTTTCCGCTGCCTCCTAGGTTGTTGTGACAGTCAAGTAAGGCTGGGGAAAGTAACTCAGCTGGTGGACCCCGAGGGGCCTGTGGGAGGCAGTCAGCTCACCAGCTACAAATGCCTCCCCAGAGGCCCGCTGCAGGGAGGAGGGGGTGGGGGGTGGGGCGGGGGAGGGGGGGCAGGGACTGAGGCGGGACAGGGAGGAGAGGGGCTTTCAGGTGCTGTGAATTGGCACACAAAGCCTCCTGGCAGTTTTGCTCCCTGTGCACACAGTGGCTTCTCCTCCTGTAACTCCAGGAAATACCCAGGTTCCAAGGTGTGTGGCACCTCCTGGGAGCCCAGGCAGGGCTCAGGCCTGTCGTGCAGAGAACTGAGGTCTCCATGGGCTGCAAAAGAGGGTCTGGTGCCCCCTGGCTATCTGTGTCTGGCTATGTCAGGAGTCACCGCATGCTGGCATGGCATGAGGCTGTGTGCACCAGAGGAGACCAGGGACGGGCTTCAGGCCCTCAAGGGGCTTACACAGAAAGTGGGGAGATGCCCATAGTTATGAAGAGAGAAACCTCACCAGCAGGGAGGCGAGATGGGGGATCAGAGGGCTGTGGATCCCATGACCAGAGGAGGCCCTCTCCTAGCTGTGTCCTCTCAGAACCCCAACCTCTTCCCTGGTCAGATAAGAACCTTATCTTATTTTCTGAACTCACAGGGTAGTGGGGGGTCAACATCAAAGGGAGATCATGGGGTGAAAACTCAGAGAAAGTGGGAAATCTCTGCACAGAATGAGGGCCCAGGGGGGAGACCTTGGCTGGTTGCAGGGAGTGTAGGGTAGAGGTTTGGAACTGGCTTCATGGAGATGATGGGCAGGTGCCTCACAGACAAGCAGAAGGAGGTGGAGGGTAGGAGTCCAGCCTGTGTCAACGGAAGGGAAGAGGCAGGAGAGCCTGGCTGCAGTGGGGAGGGGGCTGCGGGGCTGCAGAGGGTGGAGGAGCCAGTGCCTGAGCCTCCCACAATGCCCCTGGCACGGCTGCATTTGGCACCCACGCAAAAGCCATAAATAGTAGCTGTTAGCAATCTCATTTGACAGATGAGGAATCTGAGGCTCAGAGGGGTTCAGTAACTTATCTTAGGCCACAGAGCTGGCAGCCCCTGGTTCACACCCACATTTCCCCTCACAGAGGCCATTTCCTCCCCAATGTGCTGCTGGGAGGCACAAGGGGGTGAGCTGAGGAGCGACCAGCCCACCCTGATTCACGGAGACCCCAGCCAAACCCTCGCTCCTGGCCCATTACAAAAGGAGACTGTGTTAAGGACAATGAAAAAACTGAGGCAAAAGGAAGGCTTATGTGAAAGGAAAGCGAGGAGAATTGTTTAGCTCAGAGAAGGGAAACCTGGGGCAGAGGGGATGCTGCTGGCGGTGGGGTTTCAGGGCGATCTGTGCAGAGTCCTGAGTTAACTGTGTGGACTGCCGCCTCTGTCCTGGTGCTTTGCCAGGTTCACAAGCAAGTCCTTTCAGCGGAACATGTGGTTTGCTTGGAAAACTGTAGCCTGAGGAAGAGTCCTGTCCTGTCCATTCCTGCTTATGGCTGAGAGGTAAGCTGTGCCCTTCTCCCTACTTTCGGCATTATTTGCATCAATCTGCATGCATTATGAATCCTTCTGAATTCTCGCACCTGTTTAAATTTAGCCAAATCATTATATTTTATATGTTGTTTAATCCTGACATGGTTTTCCCCTCCCTGAGCCATCTTTCTTATTTCTCCCATCCTCAACCCGATCTGCATGCTAGCCTCATCTAGGTCTTGAACTCGTGCTGGGATATGGGGTGGGGTGGAAAGAGCCTTTACTGTGCCACTTGCAGCAATGGTTAACCTCTCTGAACCTTACTTTCACCCCAAGGAGAAAAATGAGGATAAGGACCCCTGCCCTCCTGGGGATAAGAAGTGCGTTTGGAAGACGACAAGCTGATGGCAAGTGCAGGGTAGGGCTTGGGGCTGGGTCCCCTCTTTAGATTCCAAAGCAGGCAGAGGGCTTGATGATCAGGTGTCCATAGCCGAGTTCACTTCCTTGTGTGATGGCCTCGGCCCCGCAGTTTTAACCTGGACTGTGGACTTGCTGAAAGCCATGGGGAGCAGACAGCCGCTGTCTGGACTCACTGCAGGGGCCCTGGAGGCAGTGCCTCTATTCCAGCCCTCTGAGGGCTGAAATCCTACCACTGAGCTCACTCCTCTGCAAGCTCCCAGCTGCCACTACAAGCGATCGCCTCTGGAACAGGATGTGCCACAGTGAAGGAAGCAGGGCTCAAAGGCAGCCAGACCTGGAAGCCAACGCAAGCTGTGACTCAGGGCCAGGACTAGGGTGCGGCAAGAGAGGCACCTCCCAGGTGCCAACCCTGGGCTCAAGTGACCTCGAGAGCCAATGCCTCCTCAGGTTTTGTGCCAAGGCACCTTGCTTATCCTCGTCCTGCCCTGACTCTGCCAGGGTTACTGTGTGGCTTTGGGTAGGTTCCTTACCCGCTCTGATCTCCAGTTTCCTCATCTATATAAGGGTGATAATAAGGATTTTTGTGAGATTTAAATAAGATAATAATGCCTATGAGGGACCTAATTCAGTGCCTGGAGGGAAACTAGGGAGGGACAAACAGCGGCTTCTGCTCTGATGTAGCCCGTGGCTGAGCCTGTCCACACCTCTCCAGGGGGTGACTTCTGGGAGGCAGAGAGTGAAAGAGCAACAGGAGAGCAGGGTGTGGCCAAGGGGTCAGGGGTCAAGGCTGTTCACTATAGAGAGCCGGGGCACAGGCCAGCCTTGATCCCTCTAAAGACCCCCGACCCTACGAATGGTGCCACACAAACTTGTGTGGGAGTGATAACCTCAGCTGGAATCTCGGAAGCTTTCTCCCCCACCCCCTGTGCACAGTTTGTTTTTTGATGGTTGACAAATGACAAATTAATTTACCTGCCACTCAAATGCGGAATCTGACTCGCAGCTATTCCAATTTCCTGGAAATTATAAGATACTGTTCTCAACAAGCTGAGGCTGTGTTTTTTCCTCTCAGCTAAGTCCATGGCCCCCGGTCAAAATGGATGTTTATTAGGTTTGTGTTTTGTGTTATTGACTGTGAGCTATTGTTACCTGCTGTAATTGAGTTGTGAATCTTTTTAAAATAAAGAATTAGCAGCAAATCAAAGCGGCTGCCTGCTGGATGCTGAAACAAGAGCACAGCTGGCTGTAGCGCAAAGGCTGGGTGGACTCCACACCCCGAGGGGAGCTGGGCGGGGTGAGGGGGGTGGTAAAGAGGGAGTGGGTCCCACTTGAACGAGCATGGAGCACTTCAATCTCTCCTGCACCCCACTCTGGGCTCCACCTCTAATTCCCAGGGGGCCTTGGGCAGGCCCTTTCCCTCCTCTGAGTCTCCGGTTTCCTCCTCCGGGAATCAGGATGGAAGACTTGTCCTGCTTGTGGTCGCCCACAGGAGGCCAGTGAGTGTGCGCAGGGCGAGCGGGTCAGTGGGAAATGCCTGTCAGGTGTAGTCAGATTACCCAGACAGGTCATTTGAGCCACCAGGAGACACCCCTGGGTCAGCGGTGAAGGCCAGTTCTAGTCCAGATGGCACATGTGAGCCAGGTACACTTCTTCCCTATGGCCCACCAGACCCGGGCAGCCCTACGCCCTGGAATATTCGAGCTGGAGGAGATCTCAGCAACGCTCTACAACCCTACCTCCTCCAGATGGGCTGAGCCTGAAAACACTTGCAGAGGGGGAAGCATCCTTTTAAGGTCACATGGTGTACGGGGCAAAAATTAGACCCACACTGCATTCTGCCTGCAGCCCATCGATCCCTGCACAGCCCCCCTCTCCTGACTTGCCCTGCTCTGTGCTCTCATGGCGATGGCTAGCCGCACCATTAGGCTGACAATTAATCATGACGTGTCACTCTCTTCAATAATTGTCTAGAACTTTACTGGCACTGTGGACTGTTATTTACATTTCCTGCCCTGTGGTCTTTCCAGAGACCATGGCACTCCAGAGTCTTAGTCCTCTCTTTAAGTCCCACAGCACCTACTCAGTGCTCGGCACACAGTAGGAGCCCCAGGGCTGTCTGTGGATTGGGTGGAAGGATGGTGTCACACAGCTGCACATGCGGGTCCCTCGAGCCAGGTGAGGAAATGAGCATCAGTGATGGAGACCGTCAGAAACAGCTGTGGCCCAGGTCAGCTGGCAGGATGGCTGGCTCCAGCTGAGATCTGGGGCCTCTGGTACATTATGTCTGAGGAACAAGTGGACCATGAGAGAACTGCCACCAGGAGCTGTGGGCTGTGCTTGACAAATGTTTTTATAGGCAACGTGTGTGTGTATGTGAGTGTGTATGTGTGTGTGTGTGAGAAGTGGGGGGGGGACTGAGGGTTGGGAAGGAGGCTGAGCCCTGGAGCGGTGGGAAGGAAGGAAGACGGAAGGAAGGAAGCAGGAGGAAGTAAGAGGAGGATGAGGAGGGAAGAAAATCTGGAAGAGTGAGAGATGGCTGGCCCACATCCACAGACGTGGACTGCCTCTGCGTGGGGACGTCATGCACAGGTCACACTGAATCCCCAGCAGTCCTTGGAGCCAGGCGGTGTGGGCACCGTCTCCGTTATACAGTGAGGCTGAGGCTCTCGCCCACCCCAGCACATTCCCCATAATCGATGCTTTCGCTGTGAGCCACTTTACCTCCCCCCCCATGGGCACGCTTTAGATGTGGCCACTCAGAACCATGGCCAGAACTTTCCCTTAATCAGGCGCTCTTCTTGCCGTTACCGTTACCCTTGCCTGTAGTCTTAATCAGGCTCCTAGAGAGGACACATTGGTCACTTATTGTCTTGGCTTCCTCAGCCCCCAAGCAAGGCTGTCATCCAGCACTGCCTCCTCCCCGGTCCTCATTGTGCTAGTTTACCTCCTAGATGCTTCCTGGCCTTGCACCCTCGCTCCTCCGATTTCCCCTGCCTTGGCGTGGCCCTTTCTAACTTTTGCCTGGGTGACCCTCAGCCTTCCTTCCATCTGCTCTCCATGCCTCTCCACTTGTTTCTCTCTTTGCCATCCCAGGCCATCACCAGAGGGAGCTAATAGGTAGCTAATGGCATTTGCCAGGTGGGGCTCCGACCCCAGGGCCAGAGCTGGGAGGTGGCCTTGCCCCAGGTACTCCTTCCACCAGGAGGCCTCCCCTCTTCTTTTCATACAATGCCAATCGCCTTCAAAACTTAGCCTGTTTCCTGTGGAAGCCACTTCTGCACTCAGCCTTTCCCTAGCCTCCGCTGCAGTGCTTGTGTGAACCTCCACTGTGGTATTGCTGCACCCCCCCCCCCAGGGGCTGGGCTCCTCTCAGCAGGGGTGCATCTTGTTTGCCTCTGTACCTTAGTGTCAGGCACTACACTAGTGTCCTGGAAGGTGCTTCAGATGGGGCCACTGAGATGTGTAAGGCAGGTGTGGACACCAGGACATAAGGACATGGAGGGAGCTGACTACATCACCTCTGCTGTTTGAATAGAGGAAGTGGTAAATCCAGAGATGGGGATGCCCAGGGCAGGAAAGTGGAGGCTGGGGAGGAATGGGATTTAGGTGCTGTCCCTATCCCCCCATCAACACCCACAACTCCACTGTCTCCTCCCCAGCCTCTTCTTCCTCTCCCTCTTTCTGGGCCTCTTCCTCTTGGTGAGTGGTGGTGGGCAGAGCAGTAGAAGGTGGCAGATGGGCCCAGTATAATGATCAGTTATGGGTGGGGTGCTTGCACCTGTGTGCATCCCCGAGCGAGCTCCAGGTACTGATGGCCTCACATCTGCCTATAGCAGGTGCTGGATAAGTATTAGTTCCCCTTCCTTCATCTGAGTGACCAGCAGGGAGAGAAGTCATCTGCAACAGTAACATTGCCAGGCCTCAGGCAGCAACCAGGCAGCACTAGCTGGGCACCGACACTTCCGGGAGTTCATGGATTTCACCAGGGATGCTGCCAACCTTTTCATTTCCATGAACCTTTTCCTCATGTCCTCTCATGTATCCTGTGTTTATTTCGCCAGGTGAACTGCACTTACTAAATAGGAATTAGTTAATAGGAACTCGCCGTCTTCCAGAAGAAGGGCCTGTGGCTTCTCCACATGGACGCTCTGACCTGGGGGCATTCTAGTGTGGTCTGAAAAGCCACCATTCAACTTCTGCTTCTTTGACTCCTAAGTGATGTGGCCAATAGACATTGACATCCGAGCCCAGGGCCTTATCCAGGGTCAAGGATGAAATGAAGGTAGAAATAGGGGACCCTCCACATCAGTGGGTTTCACATGTGCAAACTCACCGCAGATCAAAAATATTTGAAAAAAAGTGTTACCTTGTTGGTGACATGCATGATGCCCATGAATGGTAGCATCAGTACTGAACATGTATGGACATTTTTTCTTATTATTATTCCCTAAACTATACAGTTAACAACTATTTGCAAGCATTTTCATTACTTACAGTACTGTATGTAATCTAGAGATGATTTAAATTATACAGAAGAATGTGTGTAGTTCATATGCAAATACTGTGGCATCCTATATAATACAAGCATAGTATGCAAATTGTCCCCTCGACTGGGAGTTCGTCCAGGAGTTCGACCAGGGGGTGGGGTCAGCCAGAGGAAGGGAGGTAGGCCCTGGATGGTGGTAGCAGCAGGCTGCTGGGGGAAGGGAGGGAGTACCCAGCCGGCAGCTGCTAGGGATGCTACCAGTGCATAAATTTTGTGCACTGGGCTTCTAGTTTCATATAAGGGACTTGAGCATCCTCGGGTTTGGGTATCCAAAGGGAATCCTGAAACAAATTCCCCTTGGACACCGAAGGATGATTGCATCTGTGACAGCCTTTAACTGGTTAAAGAGCAAAGCTTCAATAACAGCAGCCCCAACCCAGTGCTTTTCAGTTTTGATTCTTTCATTTTGACACCATGCTATCTCAGGCCAATTCAACAGAATCCCGCAGATCAAAATTCACCAATCTGGACACTTCATGGTGTCCTGCCTCAACAGCATGTGTATGTTTCTGATGAGTGTTCACCAGGCAAAGCTGGTCTCCGTGTTCCAAAGAGAGAATAGGAACGGCTCTCGATTAGGGCCGGGCTTATGTCCATGTGGTGCGGCAATCCTTACAGATCAGAAACCTGGCTACACTTAGATACGGTTATAATTCACAACAGATGGGACAACGAATTAATTTTTATCTAATAGTGCAGTTTTTCTGGCCAGCAAAGTCTTTTAAACATGGGGTCTATCTGAGGAAGTCAGGAGAAAGTGCTGGGAAGCAGGAAGTCAGAAACGACTGTCTGTGGGGTCAGTCTGCTCCTGGCACTGCTGTCTCTGGCCATGAGGCATGAGGCCTGTGAAAGCTTCTCTCACTCCAAGCTCCGCATATGGAGACAAGGGAGTGTCAACAATAACACCACCTCATCACTAAATGGAGGAGAAATAACCAGTGGGTCTTCAACAAACATCCATCCCCTTCCCCCCAGGAGGCCTTTCCTCCTGTTCTGGGACAGAGGTGACCATGGAAATCCAGCTGGGAGGAAGGGGGGCCTGGCCAGCTCGGGGTGGTGGGGTCAGTGGTGGTGCATGTCTTTGGCCATTTACTGAGAATGTGCAGGACATGCAGCTAATGGGATTGCGGCCAAGCCTTGTAATTGCATTCCTGCCCCGATGGCATTTAGAAAGCACTTAGGGCTCTCCCTGAAACATTTTCACCCCGAGGTCCCAGGTGCAGGGATGCCTCTTTTCTTCCCAGGGGGCTGAGGCTATGCTGGGGCTCGGGGGCTGCAGGAGGGAAGGAGAGCTCAGTTCCCACTGCTCAGCCTCCGGGGATGTTTGCACCAACCGGGACCTCATTGTGATGCTTCCTGTTTAAACAGCCTGGCTGTGCAGTGGAAGGAGCCACAGTGAGGCTGTGCCCCCCGAAGTTCAGGGGGCCATGTCTGGGCTGTGGGAGGCTCCTGAGTCTCTGAGCCTCAGTTTCCTCATTTATGAAATGACTGCAGCCCTGCCCTTACCCAAGTCTGACCTGACTCAGTGGTTCTTAGGACTGCAGCATCATCATCTGGGAACTTATCAGAAATTCTATTCTTTTTTTTAAAAAATATATTTTTATTGCTTTCAGAGGAAGGGAGAGGGAGAGAGAGATAGAAACATCAATGATGAGAGAGAATCATTGATCAGCTGCCTTCTGCACACCCCCTAATAGGGATCAAGTCCGAAACCCTGGCATGGACCCTTGACTGGAATCGAACCCAGGACTCTTCAGTCTGCAGGCTGACACTCTATCCATTGAGCCAAACCGGCTAGGGCCAGAAATTCTATTCTTGATCCCACTCCAAGCCTTCACAGTCAGATGCTCCAAGAGTGGGCGTAGCCACCTGCACTTTAACCAGCCCGCCGTCATTCAATGGCCACTTAACGGTGGGCACCACTGGTCTAAGCTCTACCACTAGCTCTGCTTAATGACCGCACAGTGGCCCAGGAGAGGCATCAGCCTCCTTCTAGCCTGGCCTTGCTCTAAGGGCCGTTTGCATATTTATAACATCATTCATGGGCCAAACAAAATTATCAACTTAAAAATTAGCCTGCTATATTGGGCCAAATCTTCAGTTAATGCCTAATGCCTCAGCAGGGCCAGACCAAATGATTTCGATGGCCTTATACAGCCCGTGGCCTAGACGTTCCCATCCCTGCTCTAGGGGAATACTGTGGGCTTGGGGTTGGACACGGACAGAGATGAACAGCTACTTCCCTTGAGAACAGTGAAGTCCTGGGAAAGGAGGTGCAAGGATAGCAATCTGGTCCTTCATGTGCATCGCACTTGTGTTTCCCAGATGTTTGTACATGCACTGCCTCATTGGAAAAGCACCAAGTGCGATTCAAATAATAGAAATAATTATAACTACAAATAATAAGGATAAAGAATGTTCTGAAGCCAGTTCACACACACATATCATCTCCACAAATAGTCTGTGGGGCCTTGGAGGACAGAGGACGCATCTTCCCTGTGGCCCCATTCCATCATTTCAAATCTCCCCTTCTGCAGGTCTTATGATAGGCCAGAGTCTGTGGCCTCTGAACTTTGGTGCACCACCCAGGCACCCAGGGACATGCACCCATAGACAGGACCCCAGTCCTCTGCCCCTTGCCCCCCCGCCCCCAATACGCACCTGTAGGTGTCGGTGGCTGGCACCTTCCAGGTCTGGATGCCCTTGAGCGGGCCCTCGCTCCCCACCACCACGCTCAGGTTGGTGTTCCGGTAAGCATTGTTGCACTGGGTCTGTGTGGGGCCGTGGGGCCCACTGGCCCCACACGTGGTAAATAGCCAGTGAACTGTGACACAAGAAGAAAGACAATCACTCATGTGGCTTGACCCTCCTTCCTCTGTGGGGCCTCTCTGGCTGCCCCTGAGCTGTGTGCTCCATGGCACTAACATGGCACCAAGATCAGGGCAAGAGACAATGCTCAGAACTCAACGTGGAAACTGCTGTTGGGGTCATCTGACCCAGGCCCTGGGTCAGATGAAAGACGGTCAGGTAGATGGAGCAGACATGGACCCTGGCATTAGAAAGCTCAGAGCCTACTAAGGAGACCAAAAAGGAGGCAAACAGCTACAACATAGGGCAGCAAAAAGATACCGCGAGAGAAGATCTGTTTCAGGGGAGATAGGTTCAGGCAGCGGCTGCACTCTCTCCTGGTGTCTCATCAAGTCCAGCGCAGCGCTGGGCAAATAACAGGCATGTAACCTGTGGAGTCGTGACTGCATCTAACCTGTCCCCAGGACTTCACATCTTCATGTAGGGTCCTCTTAGTATGGGGAAGATCGAAAAAGTAACCTGGACATAGAGTCAGCTCCATGACCCCTCACTGGCCTAGGGACCCAGGACCGTGGGTGGGATTAGGAAGACCTGTCCTCCCGGCTGGCCTCCTTAATCGTAACCACTGGGGTTTAGAACTGTAATAAGCAGCTCTCGGGCTCTCGATGAAACAGTGGAAAAAATAGGAAGCGGGTCACATTTGGTTTTGGGGTCACATTGTTTTTGGTGCCTGCCTTCTTTTTCCAAGCCCCTCGCCACTGCCTGGGATCTGTCATCACCTGGAGCATTCCATGTCCTTAGATGATCTTTGGGGTGTCTCTGGAACACTCAGCACACCCCACTCCTCTACCACACTGGGCCTTCTCCTTTCACACTTTATGTCTGTGAGTCAGATTTCATGTTGGCTGGAATTCTAAGATTTTTATAACCTATAAGAACTTTAAAATACTGTGTTCTTGATATATGGCTTTGACTTCAAATACAAAAATCTAATCTAATAAAAGAGTAATGTGCAAATTAACCATCATTCCATTTCACCCACAAGCCATGCCCACCAACCAATCAGGAGAAAATATGCAAATTAACTCAACTAAGATGGAGGCAGCCACGGAGCTGGAGTTGCCCTGGGCAATGGAGGAAGCCAGGGACCTGCAAACCCTGAGCTCTACTCAAGGCTACAAAGTTTCAATTATAGAAAATAAACAAACCCCAGATACCTGTCCAGCTGGGACCTTGGGGTTGCCAGGGGCAACCCAGGCTTCGAGTGGGGGACCAAGACAACAAAGTTTCAATTATAGAAGTTAAATAAATCCCAGATACCTGCTTCCAGCCAAGCACCCCAGTATGGACCTGAACCCTGAAGGGGCTGTGGGCAGCCTAAAAACGGCCCTCAGCCCCTCACCCAGGTTGGCCACACCCCCATGGGGTGAGGGTTTCCACTGGGGAGCTTGGCAAGCCTACAAACAGCCATCAGCCCCTCACCCAGGCTGGCCAGGCACACGAGCAAGACATCCCCTGAGGGGTCCCAGACTGCGAGAGGGCACAGGCCGGGCTGAGGGACCCCTCCCAAGTGCACAAATTGTTGTGCACTGGGCCTCTAGTGTCACTATAAGATAAAGAAATTACTTCCCTTTAAAGAGATTAAGTCAAATTCTACCTATAGGAAATTCTGGAAAGATTAATTTGGACATATACAGCTTTGTTCACTAAAATGTTAAAGTGAAATTTTTGGGAAAACTTTCAAATAACTTAATAATGCAAAAAAGAAAGATTAATTTGGGCTACTAACTACAAGTGATCAGATTGGGCTCACACCAGGCAGTGTTGATCATCTGAAACCTGGGCCAGTGTGATGGGCTCTGTGACACTGCCTTGGCCACAGGTCTGGAGACAAAAGAGGCCTACAGCTGCCCAACACTTTTCCACACTTCATTGTTTTTCAATGAAGATGTTGATTTCTATCTGGTTTCTGAAGGTTGTTTCAAGGGCCAGAAGCTGATGAATTCTTTGGTGTGAATGGCTGAGTGTTAATTCTCTGATCTATTTGTATTATAAAGGGGTGACCTATTAATTCAAAGTTGTAACTCTTTACTGAAGGCATTTTAGCAGAAGGGCTCTCTTGCCCAAATCCTAGGCATGGGCTATGCCAGGGATGGGGGTGGGGGTGCGTGGGGAGGTGGGGCCCTGGGGGAGTGGGCTGTTTGAAATGGAAAGGACACAGGCTTTGAAATCGGCAAGGACACCGAAGTTTGGGGGTAATCTCATCACTGACTGGCTGTGGTACCTAGATGAGTTCCTTCGTCTGTAAAAGGGGCTGGACTGGCATTAGAATTAAAGGAAGAAGGGGTATGAAAGGTCATTGTAAAGTTCAAAACTCCAAAAATGTGGGTTGTGTCAATGACTCCTGCCTACACCCAAGGCTGGTGCTATTGTTATGAATAGAAAATATGGCAATGGGAGTGCCTGTGAATGTGAATAGAGCTCTGCCAGCAGCTCCTAGGAATTTAAACTTAGTGAGTTTGGGACAAGGACAGGTGCAGGAGTTGAGAAATCTACTCCTATGATCTCTAGTCTATTCTGCAGGCCCAGTCTGTACCTACAGCAAGCAGCCTGGGTTTGGGACAGCCTCAGCCTCATCAGTCTAGGTAGAGGCATAATTTGTAAACACTTATTTACAAATTACAAATTATATATATACTAGGGGCCCAGTGCACGAAATTCGTGCACGGGGGGGGGGGGGAGGGTGGAGTTCCCTCAACCCAGCCTGCCCCCTCTCACAGTCTGGAACCCCTCAGTGGATGGCCTATGATGGCCCCAGTCTGCCAGGCGCCTTTTGTGTGTGTGTGTGTGTGTGTGTGTGTGTGTGTGTGTGTGTGAGACCACGGGGGACCTGCCCCCAGCCGCATCTGAGGCTTGGAGCAGTCCTCCTGTGTGTGTCTACCTCCTGGGGGCCTGCCCCCAGGCTTGGAGCAGGCACTCCCTCTATGTTGATCTCTCAGACTCTTGCCCTCCTCTGCATGTTGTTCTCTTTTTTGAGCTATGGCCAGGTCTGGGTGCTGCCTGCCTCCCAAGCTTGCCTACTGCCCATCTTCCTCCAGCCACCAGAAAGCAGGGAAAACCCCACCTCGTGGTCAGGCCAGCCTTTTCCTGCTCCCTGATCACTGGAAGGAACCTGGGAAGCCTCCAAGCTGGCCCCCAGCCCCCAAGAGCTTGCTTTCCTGCTCCCCAGTGCCCCCAAAGGGCCTGGGGAGCTGCCAAGCAGGCCGCCAACCATGCCGCCTCTTTCCCACTCATGAGTCCTGGGTCCTGCGCTGTTCTGCCCTGCAGCCACTCTGTGCACTCGGGAGGTCCCTCAGCCCCGCCTGTGCCCTCGCACAGTCTGGGGATGTGCACCTGCTGGTGTGCCTGACCAGCCTGGGTGAGGGGCTGATGGCTGTCTCCAGGCTGGCCAAGCCCCCCAGAAATGTCCCTCACCACACTGGGTTGTGGCCAGTGTGGGTGACGGGCTGATTGGTGCTTTCAGGCTTTAAGGCTGCCCACAGCTCCCATTGACCCAATGTCCCAGCAAGGCTGGCTGGACGCAGGTTACTGGGGTTTGTTTATCTTCTATAATTGATGCTGTTCCTTTAAGGCGAGGCCTACTAACTACTAAGGAAGCCTCCTCTCTGCTTCACCTCGCAGCGTCTATAATGAGACAATGTTACTCTTAGGCCTGCTGTTTCCTTCAGCTCTCGAGGATTCTATGATTGTTATTTTGTTGTAAACTTGTGTTTTGCTAGAGCCAGTTTAAGCGGAGCGGGCGCAGTTTCACTTTTGCTCCTGCCGCAATGGAAGCTGCCATTTACTCAGGTCCGTGAGTGGCAGCCGCCATGTTCACTGGGCTAATTTGCATATAGTCGCTCTAATTGGCTGGTGGGCGTGGCTTACCCCGTCCCGGAGAAACGGTTAATTTCAATATTACGCTTTTATTAGTTAAGATGAATATATGTTTCATTTGATCAGACAAGTATGATACAATAGGGTGTCCCAAAAATGTATATACTTTGAATACTTACAAGGGCAGTGTTTATTAAAATATATTTCATTTCCAAAATTGAGCTATCGGCTATTAAAGTGTGTATACATTTTTGGGGACTAACATCACATCACATAACATAAGAACATATATTTTCCCTTATGCACGTGCTGAAGAAGAGAGCTAAAGGTGTGGGCTTGGCACCCTGCCCTAATAATACCTACTACTTAGACTTCCTGTTGGCATTCTATTATGACCTAAGCAAAGTGCAACATTTGGCATTAGAGAGGATCAAATGGTCAGAGCGAGGAGACTGGACTGGAGGCAGGGAAGGAAGGAGGTCTGGCTCTGTCCTCTTTTCTTACTTTGAAAACAAAACAAAAAACTTTTGTGTTAAAACTCATTTATGCAGTTTTATCTTGTTCTTACTTATCATTTATCTTGTTCTTTTACCACACACTGGAAGCCTAGTTTAATATTCACTCACATCTAAATTGTATAAAGACCCCCACAAACATCAAAATACTGATTGGTTATTAGACATTTGAGCAAAGAAAAATCCATTAAGCACTGGGTTTCATTTTAAGTATATTGCAGAACCCTCTAAGAAGAGACAAATCAATTAGTAATACGCAGCACAGTGCTGAGAAACCATGGGATAGACAACGATTGTACTGGTTTTATTACTGTTGCTAAGCCATCTTGTCTGCTCAACTGAATGCAAAGAAATAAAGCATGATACAAAAGAAAATAAGTTCTCAACTAAGGCTGTTAATCGAGATAATGAGGTTCTGCCTCATGCGGAAGGCCGAGGTGGCTGTATCACAAAAGAGCACTCCAAGGCTCATGAGGACCTTTTGTACCATTTAAAAAGAAATCTTCACCGAGTACATTTTCCCCCACTGATTTTCAGAGAGGAAGAGAGAGGGAAAGACAGAGAGAAACACTGATGTGAGAGACACACATCGATTGGTTGCCTCTTGCATGTTGGCCGGGGAGGAGCCTGCAACCTAAGTTGTGCCATTGACCGGAATCACACCCAGGACCCTTCGGTCTGCAGACTGATGCTCTATCCACTGAGCCAAACTGGATAGGACCCTTTTGTACCATTTTGATTCTGATCCTTAGAACTGAAATTTACCTTTACCTGTTGACTGGGCTGAACTTCATGAGACCTGTGGTATATCGAACCATTTTGAACATTAGCATAGATTCCATTACATCAAACCAGGACCAAAATCCAAGTAAATATAATCATTCATCATCCATAATGTATACAACACCACTCTTTAGTGTAAATTGGAAAATTTAAATACGTAATGAAAATTAATAAATTGTGCTCCTTATTAGAGTCAAATAAAAATAATGTACATATTGCAGCCATTGGGAGGTTAAAACATTTCTACCATCTGTCTCAACTCTTTAAACAGTGGAGCAGTGTCCCTCCTAGATATATAATCAATGCTCAATGATTGCTTTCTGTTTTTGATGTTCACAGTTGTAGAAGCTTAATGCGTAGGCCCATGTATTTATTGGGAGTTGCAAAACAATGATATTCAAATTATACCTTTTCTTCTTATTTATCAGTTGGAATACATTTATAAAGTGATGCTTCCTCTCATCTACTATTTGGTTTCCCATGCAGGGTAAATGCTCAGTTCTTTCTCCTTATAGTTTTCAAGATAATGAATTAGTTATTTATCATCCTCTAAAGTTGACCAATTAATTGTTTATACATGATATAAATTCTTGAATTTAAACATATTTTTGAGTTCTAATTAACTCCTATTATCCTTTAGGAGCTCAAAATGTCACATTTTTTGATCAGTGGCAAACCTCCTGAGTCCTTTTGCATTCTTGCTATCTGGTATGACAAAATGTGCCTTCCCTAGACCTGGGTTCAGACATTTTCTCCAAAGTCTTTGTTTCTTTGGGAAAGGGTATTTTAATAACACATCTTGAGGGCTATAGATACTTATTGCTACTGGTTGGTGATTGTGTCTAGGCTTCTATAGTGACAGAGCTAGGGAATATCTGTGCGTACATATGTATATCAATATAAACATACGCATATATGAAATACACACATGATATGACAAAATATCTCATGAGCTCACACCAATACTTGCTTTTTTATTACTATTTTTTCTTTGTTAAGGTATCACATATGTGTTTTTATCCCCCTCTCACTTCCCCTGCCACCCCCACTTATGCCCTCACCCCCCTGGTGTCTGTGTCCATTGGTTAGGCTTATATGCGTGCATACAAGTCCTTTGGTTGATCTCTCCCCCTTATCCCCACCCTCTCCTATCTTCCCTCTGAGGTTTGACCGTCTGATGGATGCTTCTCTGTCTCTGGATCTGTTTTTGTTCATTGGTTTATGTTGTTCATTATATTCCACAAATGAGTGAGATCATGTGATAGTTATCTTTCTCTGACTGACTTATTTCGCTTAGCATAAAGCTCTCCAGGTCCACCCATGCTGTTGCAAATGGTAGGAGTTCCTTTATTTTTACAGCAGTGTAGTACTTCATTGTCAAA
This sequence comes from Murina feae, assembly GCA_004026665.1. Classification (NCBI taxonomy): domain Eukaryota; kingdom Metazoa; phylum Chordata; class Mammalia; order Chiroptera; family Vespertilionidae; genus Murina; species Murina feae. The sequence goes on from PVJC01000329.1 coordinate 49,033, forward strand.
CTGATATTTTCAATTCAAATTCAGGATTACAGAGTTTTAATCTCTTCTATATTAATCCATATTTCTTTTTCCACACTAAGAATTTTGGTTCTTAGGAATCTAATCTAATAAAACAGTAATATGCAAATTAATCCTCACTCTGTTACACCTAAACCACGCCCACCAGTCAAGTCATGCCCACCAGCCAATTAGAGTGATGATACGCAAATTAACCCAGCCAAGATGGTGGCCTGCAGCCACAAAGCTAGAGCAAACAGGAGGCCAGCAATGGAGGAAACTGCCTGCCTAGGCTGGCTGTGGCCTCCACTCAAGGCAACAAAGTTTCAATTATAGAAGATATATAAACCCCAGAAACCGGCTTCCAGCCAGCCTTGCTGAGACCTTGGGTCAAACAGCCCTCAGCCCCTCACACAGGCTGGACAGAGACCCCAGTAGAGATCTGAACTATAAAGGGGCTGTGGGCAGCCTGAAAACAGCCCTCAGCCCCTCACCCAGGCTGGCCAGGTACCCCAGTAGGGACCTGAACCCTGAAGGGACTGTGGGCAGCCTGAAAACAGCCCTCAGCCCCTCACCCAGGCTGGCAAGGCACCCTAGTAGGGACCCAAACCCTGAATGAGCTGTGGGAAGCCTAAAAAAGGCCCTCAGCCCCTCATCCAGGCTGGCCACACCCCCATGGGGTGAGGGTCCCCACTGGGGGGCTTGGTCAGCCTGCAAACAGCCATCAGCCCCTCACCCAGGCTGGCCAGGCATGCCAGCAGGTAGACATCCCCCAAGGGGTTGCAGGTTGTGAGAGGGCACTGGCCAGGCTGAGGGACCCCCCCTGAGTGCACAAATTTTTGTGCACTGGGCCCCTAGTCATCAATATAAAAACCGAGAACTGTTAAAAATTTTAAAATATATGTGCTCTCCATTCTCCTATATTCCTTGAAACTGTATTCTACCTACACTGTTTGGGCATATTGTGGTTACACATGGTACTCTTTCCTCTTTAGACCTTAGTCTTACTTCTGTAAGTACTATGTGTTTAATGCTTACATCAGTCATGCGGATGTGTTTCCAGGTATTTTGGTTGTCTGAAGCTTGTTTTCAAATAGATTCTTTAGGATTCATGGGAGGAATACTCTTTGAGTTCTTGGATGTTGATAAAATTCTTTACCCTTGAGTATATTACATGTGCTACTCTGTTTTCTTCTGACATACAGTATAATTGTAAAACACTCTGATGATGATCTAAATTTTATTCTCTAATAAATCACTTTTTTTTTCCTTAGGTGCCCAAAGTAATTTTTTTTCTTTAAACATTTGGTGATTTTATTAAAATATTCTTTGTTATTGATCATTCCTGGCCAATATTCTCAAATGCATATAGTACTCTTTTTAATAAGTAGTTTCATTATGAAAAAATTTTTTTGAATTACAGCTTTAAGTATTTGTTTTGGTCCACTGTGGTTTTCATCGTCAGGCACTCCTGTTATCTGTATGTTGCATCTTCTTTGCCAAACTCTGATGTATGTCATCTTTTTTATTTAAAAAAATTTTTTCTTTTCACCTTCTATTTCTTGTAAGGCATTAACTGTTGTGTTTACTTGCTCTTGAATTCCTTCCTAATTTAGTTTTCATCTCTGAATTATTTTTTTCCTTTCATTTTATATTCTTTCCTGAGTTTTACCACCTACTCTCTTATGTTTTGTAATGTTGATATGCTATATTTCATATCTTATATCATTGTTTTATGGTCATTTAGCTCATTTTGAAATAGAAGGTTATAATTTTGATCTCTTCTGTGGCATGTATTTTTGTTATGCTTTCATTTTTCTATACAGTTGTTATTCTGTCCTCTATGCTCTTTAAAAATTGTTATTGTAATTTTGTATGTGATTTAATCTTGATACTTCTCTGTTATACAGTTTTTTATGAAATTAGTTTTCTAGAACTTTAAGTTCAGGAGATTTTCTAACTTCACAGAGCTTCCTTTCTACTTCTTGTTATTTTAAAAACATAGTGTTTAAAAATAGGAAGTGAGCTTCCCCATGTTTCTGGCTCTGTTTCACCCCTCCCACCTCCACACACTTTTATCTGGAAACCCTTTTATTTTATTTTTTTACCTCTATTATCCATATATTATTCAATACTGATTTCACTTCCAGAAATGTTTTCCCAGTGTGGGCCCTTCCTGGAAAGGAGGCTGGGTGACCAGACTGCCCTCATTGCTTCAGACCTTACCACAGGCCCCTTGTACTCATGGGCCACTGAACTGGGCAAAAGGCTCTCAGATTGGCTTCTTGTCATTTCAGCAAATAGCTGTGAGCTATTTTGGTTTCTCCTGCTCTCAGGTTTGTAAGACAACCTGTTGCTTTTCTCACCTTTCTCTTGCTTAGGCGTTGACACTATGCAGGCCTTGTGGTTGTTTGTGCTTTGTCCTTACCCACTTGTATTTGGGGTTGGAGGGGAATACCTTATAAACATTTTTGTTGCATATATTCATGGGTTTTCAGTTTTGATATATGGTTGCTCTGTTTTCATGGAAGGATTCAGAGAGATAAAAAGAACTTTGCTGTTATTGCCATCACCACCATATTCCCAGAATCCTTGAAAAAAAATCTTAATGTAGGAATTACTAGAGGTCATTTGCTATGATTAACCCCTTTATACCATCTATCTGATCAGTTCCTCACCTGCATTCTTATTCCTGGGGCTGTAGGGTTTTTCAGATGTCACCTCATTGACATCTCCAATGACCATGGCCTAGAAGCTGCTGCTACATCATGCAGCCCACTAAGAAGAATTTAACTCTTTTGGCATAGTGCCACCCAGACTTAGCTAGTTGTCCTGGCTGTTTGATCCTTCACTAAATGGCTTCAGATATAAATATTTTATACTGACTCACTTTCTTCTCTCTCTACTGTCAGATATTTTCTTAGTGTTCATGCTGATGTCTTCCTATGTTTAACCTATTTTATATTCAGTGTTGGGTGAGGTTGTGAAAGGGGCCTTAAACCTCTCTTGCGTATTAGGCTGAGGGACAGCTAGATGCATTAGCCTTTATTTTGTAGTTTTGGAATGCATTTATATTTTGAAACTTATATTTGGTGGATGGTAGAAGGCACGGGAAGTATAAATCTCAGATAAAAGGATGCTACAATGGCTGTGAGAAAACAGGGCGGGAAATCTTTGGGCCATTCAAGTTTAAGGTGTTCAGTTACAGTGCATTTATGTAGCACCTTCATCCTCCAGTAAGTTTAGCTTTTTATAACTGTTAGGTCAGTAGATATGAAAGGGGGAAGAATGATTACTTGTGTCTCCTCAGGTAGGCAATAGTGTAGAAAGGTGACCAAGTGACCTGCAGTTACAGTGGGCACATGCAGTTACTTGTTCAGCAGCTCTGTTTTTAGTTGATGCATTTTCCGTGTTGTTCTAGTTAGTTTCTCACACTGACTTTGTTTGCATGTACTTGCCCGGGCACACAGACACACACAGACACACACAGACACACACACACACACACACACACTGTTCATTTGTGCAAAGCTTTCTGGTCATTAGCTTTCTGGTCATTTCTCTCTTGGGGTGTCTTTTTTTAAAAATATATTTTATTGATTTTTTACAGAGAGGAAGGGAGAGGGATAGAGAGTTAGAAACATTGATGAGAGAGAAACATCAATCAGCTGCGTCCTGCACACTCCCCACTGGGGATGTGCCCGCAACCAAGGTACATGCCCTTGACTGGAATCAAACCTGGGACCTCTCGGTCTGCAGGTCGAGGCTCTATCCACTGAGCCAAACCGGTCAGGGCTGGGGTGTCTTTTGATGAGAAGTTAGCAGGTGGTAACATCAGTAATTGTAACACTAGCCCTGTCTTTTGTACTGGCTGTGCTCACACACATGATCTCTTTTTCCCTTTGACATCACTGACTCCTTTGCTCTCACACAGTAACTCTAAACAGACAGGATGCCTGAAAATGCTGAGGTCTCCCAGGAATAAAGGCCAGAGGCCCAGGGCCCTCTCTGCTGGGAGGCAAGCATTGTTTCAGTGAGAGGAACATCCCAGTGAGTCAGCTCCCCAACAACAGGCAGCAAATCAGGGCTGTTGAGATAAAAGCTACTTTCAGAACCAAATTACCCTAAACAGCTCTGACACCAGCAATCGAGGGAGTTTCTAATGGCGCCTGGGATGGCTGCTGTGCTGTGCTCTTAGCCACCCCTGCTCCCTGAGGGAACGTCAGTAACACTCCAGAGAAGAGAAAGGTCACAGGGAAAAACACTATCCTGAAAACAGAACTGTCAAAATTAAGTTAAGGGATGCCTTGGGGCTAATTTGGTTATCCCTAAGTTGGCTTCAGGCCAGAGCTGTGTTAAGTATGTGATATTGAGATGGGTGCTGTGGACTCACCCATCTGGTGGTTACACATAATGGATGTGGTTTGAGAATTAAGTGGGAAGTGGTGGTGGTCCAAATCCGAGCTTTGCCACACTCAGGCCTGAAGCATCATTGATTTCTGGCTTTATCTGCTCTGCCCCTGGACCAGGGAGAGAAAGCCTCGGTCTAGGGCTTGACCACTGGGCTATATTAGTGGGGTTTGCTCACTCCTGTTGTAAGGTCCCTTAGCTCCTGAGAGAAAGGCAACAGTGTGGGGAGCCAGAACCCCTCACAGCTTCATTCTTAGTAGTTCTGTTTATTGTTTGGTTCGAGGCCACGAAGGGTGAAACCCTTGCAAGGCCTTTGTGACTGTAACACTCCTGGCAGGTGAGCTGACAGAGGTGCAGGAGGCCAAGAGGCCTAGTGATTTGGAACTAGGAAGAAAGCATGTCCTGGATCCTGGGTCTGGGGCCAGACCCTCTAAGATAAACTGGAGAGCAGGGACACATGAAAGAGGGAAATCCAAATGTCAGGACAGAAAGAAAAGTAGTGGGTGGAGCAAGTAGGACCACACTGGTACACACTCATATTTGGACACCCACACCCACATTGATGAAAACCCAAGGAGCCCCGTAATCTATATATAAGAAAATGCTTGAATCCTGCTCCTCAGCAGTGTGGACACTCCACTGACCCGATGGCTGATGGAACTGATCAGTTGATTGACTGAATGGATTCGTTACTAGAATCAAAGTCATAAAGCCAGTTGAGGGAAAAGAAATAGTCCTGTTTTCCAGGGAGCTATTCTGGAGAGTTTTTATGATTCTTAGTTAGAATGCTGGATAAGCTTGAGCTATGCCTTATTTTCCTTAGTTGTGAACATTGATCCTGGAAGAGGATCATTCAACCTGTCAGTTATTTCATAAATTGTAATTAAATGAAAAATATAATTAAATGAAGAAACTATCAACATTCCCTGTAAAAACCAAATCAGCCATCCCAGATCCAATGGCCTAGAATTTGTTTGAAAAATGTATCTTTCTCCCCATACCCTGCCAGCTAATTCTAGATCACAAAAGGGAATTCTTCCCACTAGCTCCTTCACTGGGAAGAGGCAAAGCAATGAGAAGTGGAATTACCTTAGCCATTACCGAGTCAGGGAAGAGAGAGAGGGCCCTGGGAAGGACTCGGCCCAGCCAGTGCCCGCCATGCTGGGTGCCTTTCCTTACTGCTTCTCTAGGAACTGCCAACAGCCATGTGAGCGTGGAGGGACAACTCCTTCACGCTCGAGCTTTCAGATGAGAACCCAGCTCTGGCTAATAACTAATTGTAAATTTGGAGAAGTTATGAAGTAGAGGACTCAGCTGAGCTGTTGCTGGTTTCCTCACCCACAGAAACTAGGATAACTAATGTGTGTTATTTTAAGCCACCACATTTATGGTCATTTATTATGGAGCAATAGATAACTATCCAGTTCACCCCCAAGCCCTAGCCCAGCAGCTAGGACTTTCTTTGGCCTCCTCATTTGTGTAAGCACAAATTCAGTGTGGAGGGCTGTGATCTAGAATTAGCATTTCAGCCTTTCCCCTCATAGTTCCTCTGTCCAGCTCCAGGCCTAGATGAATTTAAACAAAAGGACATCTGCTCAGGACACTGAAGCTGTGCTGTAGCAAGCAGAGAGCTAACAGGCTCCGAGGGGATGCAGCAGGGTTTTGAGGCAGAACCAACAAGTCTGGGAGGCTGATAATTAAAAGGGGACTTCCCAAATAATAAGTGCTTAATGCACTTGCACTGATGGTCTTGAAGCTAAATGATCTTCATCAAGGCGTGCAGAGACCAGAGTTCCAGGCTCATTTATTGTCGCCCACTTATGTAACCTTTCACTGAACCAAAGGGGGAAAACGTTTTCTCAGGCCAGCCAGGCAAGAGGATGACAGAATCCTCTCCATGGCTAAGAGGAGCTGGGGTGTGGTGTTAAGCTATTTGGGCTTCATTGGCCATAACTCCAACACTAGTCTATAGGGTTAGATGAGAGGTTTGTGAGGTGTTTCGGAGTCTGTCAGAGTTGGATAACGCTACACTATTTCTCCAGTGGGGCCCAGGGTCAGGCAGTTCTAATGGAACACTATTGATTCCTGGCTTTCTCGAAGGATACTGGATTTCTTTGGAAGAAGGATGATCAGTTCAGTATAGCTTGCAAAGCATCCATCTTGGATGAGACCTTGTTACCCTCCAGGGGAGGGTAAAGTCAGAGCCATGGAGTGGGGTCCTGTCCTAACTCCATGTGTGTATGCTTGGAAATTGGAATGGGAACCAGTCTTTCCTGTGCTGGGAGAGCAGTGGTTTCATCTCGGGCTTATGTGAACTGGGTGGCACAGTTTCCAGGAGGGACACCTGAGCTCATTCCCAGCGACAGGCCCTAGAGCTTGGCACAGAGCAGGCACACAGCACATGCTGGTGAAAATAAACTCAGCTCTCTCTCTCTCTCTCTCTCTCTCTCTCTCTCTCTCTCTCTATATATATATATATATATATATATATATAATTGGGATTCAGGAAATTGTGAAAACATCTGAGGAAAATCTCCTGACTGGAAAGAGGAAACAGTAGATCTGGAAGCAGCAAAGCTTCTCCTTTGTACTGTGGCCAGCGACCGGGCAGCAAGGGGATGGCTCCTAGGGGTGTGGAGTTAGGGAGGGAAGACATTGGAGTGAGCTGGTCCCTGGCTTTGCAGTTTACTGGTGGGGCAAGTCCTAAAGCCTTTCTGATTCTGTTTCCTCAGTTCTACACAGGGGAAAATAATCGTGGCTCACACAAGCCCTGGACACATATTCACTCACGTGATCCTTTCATCACACCTATGGGATGTAAACACCACGTTTTAAGGCGGGGAAACAAAGCCACAGAAAGGAGACGGGAGTGACTTATAGTAAGTGGCATAGCTGGGACTTGAACAAAGGCAGTCAGTGCTCTAAAAGCTGTGCCATGCTGCTTCTTGGAGGGCGTGTGGGGGTTTGGAGGGATAAATGAGGTATGCTGGACGTGCTTAGGAACTGCGGGCAGGTGAAAGGAGGCAGCCTGCGGACAGGGAACATTAACCTGGGAAGCTCTGCTGCAGGCGGCACTCTGCCGGGGAGCCTCCAGCTCTAAGCTGCCACCTGTGGAAGTGCAACAGAGCAGCCCCTGCGCCTTGGTGTTGGCCACCCGGGGGGGAGGTGGACTAGCTCTCCCTCAGGCAAAGCTGCTTGCACTGGACAAGACTCCTTAATGTCAGTAATGGGGATTATGAATCCGAGTTAGTTCCATGCCAGCTCTCTTTCTGGAGCGTTTGGGGGAGAGAGGCACAGCGAAATAAAGAGTGACATCCTCATTAGGAGGGCGCACCTGCTGCAGTGACTGGGCATCCAGGAACCTTGTTAAGGCTGGTGCTTCCTGCGTCATCACTAGTTTGCTATAAATAGATGAGAATCTAAAATTAGTACAACAGGAGAGAACACGAGGCTCTCGGTGCAATAGTAGGCCAGCTGAGCAGGAAAATGGTCAGTGCCTAACAGTTTCCAGGAGTTGTATCTGTGGCCCCACGCCTGCTGAGCTCTTCGAGTTGCCACCCCCAGTAGAATGGGTGCTGACCGAGTGCGGGCCATGTGTACCAGCGAAGCCACAGAGGGCCGCCAATTAGCTGCAATTATCAGCTCTCTTGCCTGTGCGTGGTGCATTGTGTGCCTAGAGCACTGTTTTGAATATTAGTGAAGATGCAGATGTGCTCTGTTTAAGCAAAAACTGACATTAGAAGCAGGAGTTTAAGAGATTGGAGATTTCTCTAGGAGACCTTTTCCACAATGGGATTCTTTTAAATCAGGGGTGGGGAACGTCCAGCCAACAGACCGTATAAGGCCCACAAATCATTTGGTCTGGCTCTGCCAAGGCATTAGGGGTGAGTTAATTAAATGTTTGACCAAATACAGCAGGCTAATTTTAAAAATATATATATTTTATTGAGTTTTTACAGAGAGGAAGGGAGAGAGGCAGAGAGTTAGAAACATCGATGGGAGAGAAACATCGATCAGCTGCCTCCTGCACACTCCCTACCAGGGATGTGCTCGCAATCCAGGTACATGCCCTTGACCGGAATCGAACCTGGGACCCTTCAGCCCCCAGGCCGACGCTCTATCCACTGAGCCAAACTGGTTAGGGCAGCAGTCTAACTTTTAAGCTGATACTTTTACATGGCCTGTGAATGATGTTTATAAATATCCAAATGGCCCTTGGCAGAAAAAAGGTTCCCCACCCCTGCTTTAAAATTTATCACAACTGTATCCTTCCAAATGATATTTGGCTTAGAAGATTTTAGTTTTCTATGCGATTAAGAAAAGCCATTCTTTAGCCTTTTACATCAGTTGTAAAATTGAGGGCAAAGTTACTTAATCTCTGTGGGCCTCGGTCACCTCATCTGTAAAAGGGGGGTCATAAAGTACCAGTAACTGAGAGATGGATGCAAGAGAGCCTATTGCAGCTGCTGGTGAGCCTGGCTGGGCCTGAGGGCCTGAGCATAGTAGAAGGCTGTGCTGAAATGAAGACCCCAGTGCATGAGAGGCCAGGCTCTGAGCAAGGGGCTGGCCCCGCACAGCCTGCTTTCCAGCAATGCCGTCACTCCCAGAAGGCATGCTTGGAACATAATGGCTCTTGCTACAAATTCTATTAACTCTAATAGTTGTTCTGTGGTGAATGGATAATGCGTTTAGCAGAAATAGACCCAATCAATTTATATGAAACACATAAAACTTTCTCATTGGAATTGGCATCTGTTCTTGGATCACAGGAGTGTAAGTGGGAACGGACAGCCTGTCACCCTGACTTCTGGGCACATTCACCGTGTCCTGGGTTAATTAGAGAGCTGGGCCAGGTAACTGGGGCTCCCTTACGCCATACCCTTCACCCGCAGAACCGCAGGGCTGGGGATGGGGAAGGACCTGGAGAGTGTCTACTTCAAACATTGACTTTAAAATAAACACCATTTACAGAGGCAGAGCAGCATCAAACAGACTGCCAAATTACAGCAACAAGGACAGGGAGGGTTGGAGGGGGGGTAACAGGTCAGCCAAGGGACTTTTATGCATGCATTTAAGTATAACCAATGGACACAAAACACTGGGGGGTAGGGAAGGCAGGGGGATGGGCAGGGGAAAAAAGAGATACATGTACTAATCTTTGTAAAACTGTATGTAATAAAAAAAAATTTAAAAAACAATAAAATAAACACCAGTTTTCCTGCCCTTGTCCATGTTCATGTTGGCTCCTCTTACATGAGCTCTGTTATCTCTGTTATCTAATGACATGTCCAGGCACCGGGCGAGGGACGCCCAGGATCACAGCTGGCTAGTGCAGCCCGCCAGGCCAGGCTCAGGGTTCTGACTCCCGGTCCAGTGCTCTTTTCATGATCCCACTCAGAAAGCAGTAAACCAACGGTCACCAACCAACTTGGAGGCAAGACTGCGGTTTGAGCCAGGACTCCACGAAGTGTGGTGACTGTGGGTTGAACCCCAGGATTAGGCCGGTTTTCAGTGAGACTGAGCTGATCCCTTTCTGCTCTCCCTACGCAGCCTGAGGAGAGGGGGGTAAGGAAGCAGAGGCAGGGTCACGGGACACGGGTCCCACTTGTCCTTACCTGGGCTTTCAGAGAGAGACAGGATGGTGGAGCCTGCTCCCACCTCCTCACCACTAATGGTCATTAGAGAGAGAGGGAGCACGCCCGGAGCTCAGGGATTGCATTATCCCTACCACTTGGTTAGTGTAATTGTATGTGTGAAGCTGACAAATGTAATTTTCTCAGACTTTATACTTGTCCCATTTTCTCTGTGTGTCTTTTTTCTGATTAGCTAGTGACTCAGGCTTCCGAGAATGCTTCGGGCGAGGCACCTGGCCGGGCTTTTCCCTGCCGGCCCTCGTTGGAGGGGAGGGCTGGTTGGGGGCTGGGGCGGGGGCGGGGGGGGGGGGGGGGGGGGGGGGGGGGGGGGGGGGGGGGGGGGGGGGGGGGGGGGGGGGAGGGAGACGAGGTGTGTTTAGGGAGATTTGGAAGCTCTGTGAGTGAGTCCCCTGAAACTGCCTTGGTATTTCCAGGCAGTGCCCTAGTCAGCTGCCCCGTTCCAGCCTAGCAGAAACAGACAGCGCTGAACTTTAGGAGGAAAATCTTATCTTGTCTCCTGACAACTGATTAGCTTACTGATCATGCAGGGGCTCTGCACTGGGATGCACTAGCCCTCTGTTCAGTTTTGGTGTTGATCTGTGGGTTGGAGATTTGGATACTCAGAAGTAGCTCAGCTGTAGATTTCAGGTCCCCTTCCTACTAGCTGTGGGCCACATCCATTCTTCCAGATCATCTTCCTCCTCCCTACAGTGGTAACAGCAGTAGCTGTCCCTGGGCAGGGAGGACGGGAGTAGCTGACATGTGGAACCCCCTAGCCAGGGTCAGGTGTGCTCATGGATTACTCCTTTCTTTCCCTTGCCCCCGGAGCCCCTGCCCTCCTGTCCTCTCTAGGGGGCCTCCCAGGTAGGAGCTGTAAGTTTGGGTTAAGTTGCAGGCTGTGATCTCCCCGTTCCCAGGCCACTTGGCTCCCTTGGGCCAGAAGCTCCAAAGCAATGAGGATAGGCTCACCTCGCTCCTGTTGTGCTGGGTACATGGAAGGTGGGTGTCAGGCCAGTGTTTGCCTGGTGATTATTTGAGTGGGTGTGGCCCTGACCTCGGCCTTTCCATGAGCCCATTGGACCCCTCCTCCTCCAGGACTCTCTCCTTCAGGATCCTCCCCTCTAGGACCCTCCTCTGTAGCACTTCTCTCGCCATAGGCATGTAACTGGACTGTAATCATTGTCTACCTGTTCTCTCCTTTTCTAATCTGTGAGTTCTCTGAGCTCCTGGCTTGGATCTAGTCCTGCTCAGCATTTCTGAGTACTGGCCTGCCCTCGGAGGACCCTGCTGGAACTGTGGGCTCAGCATGGATCCAGAGGCAGCCAGCCTCCTCTCCTTAACTGTGAGCCCGAGTCCTGGCCAGTGCTGCTGCAGAGGGCCTGGTGGACCTTGTCTTGTGGGTGGTGGAGAAAGGAGGCCCTGCTCCCCTCTCCATATAATTCCTTTTCATGAAGACAGACGCACCCCCACCACACAATGCTAGGGTCCACAGCAAGGTGGGACTGGGAGTCTGTCAGCCTGGGGGAGAGATGCCTCCCGCTACTGAAACACAACAGGGGAAAGGGTGTTGGGAGCCTGCCTCGGCTTCTCCCTCACCTGAGCTGTTCCCTGATGTGGCAGTGGGTCCTGGGGAAGCACTAGCTCTTTATTGGGTTCTCAAAAGCCTACTAAGGCTCAATGTCCTCTTCTTTTTGGGTTGGGGTTACTCCAGAAGGGGGTCTGAAAACCCAGTGCTGACCCATAGCCATCTGCCCATCACCCTGCTCTGAGGCTGGGCCGCTCAGTAGAGGAAGCTGTGTTCCAGCCATTGTCATCTCCAGCCTCTCAGGCAGCCATTCACTTCTAATTTTATCTGGAGGTGGTAGGGGAGGACCAACGCTTTTGAGCAGCTGTGTGATTTCATTAGTCTGAGTGGCCACTGGCCAGGCCCTTATCGATCAGCTCTGTAGGAACAGTGGGAGTTATATGGCAATAAACCCGAGTCACACAGGATGGATGGCAGGTTTCTGAATGCTGGCCGCAGGGGAGCCAGCAGCTGACATCTGAGAACCAAGCTCAAGCACTAAGTGCCCGCCAGTCAATCAGTAAGTGTTTCTGGAAGCCCTGCCATGTAACCAGTGCTGGTGGTTAGGCAGGTGGTGGCTTGCCGTGATGTTTGCTTAGTATGCTCTGAATTTGTCACAGGAGCCATGGTTGACCAAGGGCTGGAAAGTCAGGGAGGTACTTCCTCCCTCATGGGATGAGGTGCGGGGAAGGCCGATCAACGCCGAAAGCAGGTCTCCCTCATGTTAAACGGTTTCATGAGCTGTGAACCACAAGGCAGGTTGGGAAACAGAGACTGCAATGTGGAACCCTGGGAAGGTATTTTGAGGTTCCAGTTAAAGGAGAGGAGAGGAAGTGGGAGGGAATGGGAAAAGCCATGAACTCTTTCCCTGGTTTGGAGCTTTGAGGTCAGGCAGGAACTAGAACGGGATAGTTAGTCCTGGGGTAGCTTTTCGGAGGAAAGGAAGAATGTCTTCAAACACAAAGCAAAGCTAATACTTAATACGTTGAGAGTCAATGGATTCAATGTAATTTGCAGTAAACACGGATTTCACATTTATAAGTAGAAATGAGAGACTTATCATTTATCTATCAGTATTACTTTTTACAGGAGGAAGAGTGTGGAGAATGGTGTGCTAAGCTCCTGCATCTCCAGGTTACTCATGTTGGAAGAAGCCTCCATGCCCAGGCCCATCACCCACCTGGGGAGCCCTGACGTGCGGGTGTGGCCCGGAGACCTTCATCAGCTTCTCTGGGGCTGGCTCACGGAGCTAATAACTGCTGAGGAACATCACGTTGGGGTTTGAGACTGATCCCAAATGATGCCCTGTACAAAGAGTAGCTGAGAAGTCACTGCCATGGTTTAGGGCACGAGGCTGAAGAGGCCTGTGTTGGAAGTGGCAGAGCCCCCTCGAGCGGTCCTTCATCCCAGGACTGCTGAATCAAACAACGTTGAGGGGGGCCATGCTCTGGGAGATGTGTTGAACCTGACGCTCTGGGGGCTTTACCCATGATGGGCTAGTCTGCCTTCATGCAACAGATACCCTTGGGCTTGGGCCCAACCCTCTTTATGTGGAAGAAAGATCTGACGGAAGGTTTGCTTTGTTCAGTGAATGGAGACTGGTGTAAAGGGGCTGAGGTTAGGAGAGGTCACCAGCCTGGTTCTCTGCTTGTGCCAGAGCCTGGGTATTCCCCGTGCATGGAGGAGTGCTCCTTAGCACACCTTTCAGAAGCTCTGTAGTAAGAGATCCAGCTTCTTCTTGGAGTCCCATAGCCAAAGTGCAAGTAATGTTCCTTTTAAAAGTTGACATCTTATTCTTTAAACTTAGCTCCACATCCTGCTCATAGCACCCATCTTTCTTCTGCCTTTTGCAACTAATAATCACTTTGCTCAAATTTGTTAAGTTGAACCCTTACCTGTAGGGTCAAAGATGGGGGTCTCTCTTGGTGTATTTTCCCAGAGTTTCATCTCCTTGTTGGGGTTTCTCTCAAACAGATTTCTTGACTTGGGTGCTGTATTCTGCAGCATCTGTTCCTCCCCACTGACTGGAATAGAGAAGACCCCATTGGTTAAGTGAGGCTCTGCTGTAAGGAGGTGAGCACACCCTGGGAAGGTGGGAGAAAGTGGCTTAGGTGAAGGAGGGACAGTGAACCCGGGTAGTCTGGGTGAGAACAAGTGCCAGGGGCAGGGTGGACTCACTGGTGAGGTAGCAGTCCAGGCTGATGGAGATATTGTCAAAAGCCACGGTGGCTCTGGATCCTTTTCCCCACCATGCGACAATCTGCAGCCGGAACCTGTACATGGGTTAAGAGGAGTGTGTGTGAGGAACAGCCTGGATTGGCCACATCTTAGGACTCAGTGTCTAGCAAATGGGTGCCAAGACCCTGCTCGTGATTAGGGTTCATCGGCCTTCCCTGTCTCAGAGCAGCTGTAGGAGGAAGCAGTCAACATCTCATGCTACTTCTCCAGCACAACGCACTGCCCTCTCCTAGGGACAGTTCCACATGTTAATCCAATTTGGAGTTTGGGGCTCAGGTTTAGAACTCCTGGAGCCTCTGGGAGAGCTTTCACTTCCTGGGTGTGCAGGGTGGGTGGACATGGGTAGGCTCGATGTTCCCAGTGGAGTTGAAGTCATTGTTAAAATATTGAAATGCTTCTGTACCAACTGAGAAAGGGCCACTGTTCCCTGACAGTCCCCTACCTGTTGCTACAGGCCGCCTGGCTCCTTCCCTGGTGCCCCCTGGTTTTCACACAGTGAGGGTCTCAAGGATTTGGTGTCCAGCATCAGTTCCCACTGGGGTTGGTCTGTGTAGTGCCCAACTGGTTGTTACATATTAAATGACTCTGAGCCTTGGGGTGCTGGTAAACAACACAGAGTGGGCCATAAGTATTAACAGTAAATTACACGGAGATATTGTCACTTTCCACGTCTCGTAGCCTTGCAGGTCAAGGACTGTGGCCAGGGAAGGCTTGAGAGTAGGCTAAGAGGAACACACCTTCAGTTTATCTCCTGGGGAACCGTCCTCTTGGAAGGCTGTGCAGTCCCTGGTGTGGGTGTTAAAATATCAAGAGAGGGAACCCCTGCCCCAATGGGTGACTGAGTTAACCACATGTAGAATGGCTATTCCATGGAATGCCCCTCCCCAATATAAAAGGATGGACCAGATACAGGCTGTACATTGGATGGAGCTGAAATACATTATGCTGAGTTAAAGAGATCAGACAATAAGTTAAAGATCTCATGATTCCATTCATAGAAATTACTTCATTTATATAAAACTAGAGGCCCAGTACACAAAATTTGTGCATGAGGATCCCCTCAGCCTGGCTGCACCCACTTGCACTCCAGGACCCCACAGGGGATGTCTGACTACTGGCTTAGGCCAGCTCCCTGCTTTTGCCACCACCACTGTGCTCACCAGCTGTGAGCCCGGCTTCTGGCTGAGCAGTGCTCCCCCTGTAGGAGTGCCCTGACCACCATGGGGCAGCTTCTGCGTTGAGCATCTACCGTCTGGTGGTCAGTGTGCATCAAAGCGACTGGTTGTTCTGGTCATTCTGCCATAAGGGTCACTTAGGCTTTTATTATATAGATGTCTAGAATAGGCAAATTTATAGACCGAAAGCAGATCAATGCTTGCCTATGGCTGGGAGTCAGGACAGTATTGACTGAAAACCAGCTCAGGGTTCTTTCTGGGGTGATGAAACTATTCCAACATTGGATTGTGGTGCTCTGTGTACAACTGTATATTTGCTAAAAGTCATCAACATGCACACCTGTAGCTCAATAAAGCTGTAAGTACAAAAAAGAGAGAGAAGGAACCCAGACAATAGAGTTGGCAGCCAGGGGTAATAAGAGCAGAAAACCAGAGTGTTGGTGGGAATGGGAGACTGACAGGTTTGAGACAGTGGGACAGAGAGGGTGGGGGAAGCACAGGAAATAGGCCTATAGGGGATTCTAAGAGAAATACAACAGGAATACTGCATGCAAGTTGATTCTTATTATCTAGTGGAAAGATGAAGAGTGTATACATACATCAATGTAGAATAGATACAGGGGGGTAAATGCCACATGAGGTGTGGATAAAATCCTCTGAGAGCTCAGAGGAAGGAGGAAGTCTACCAGGGTGGGGAGGAGGGGAGCATTTCTCAGGGCAGATGGTATTTAAGTTGGTGTTGAAAAAAGAAAAGTACTGAAAGGTGTGGGGATGGAGGGCAGTGAGGAGAGGGCATTTCCCGTAGAGGAACTGGAGTGAGGGATGTATCAGAGCAAGTCAGGTCTCCTCTGGCTCAGATGTGAGAAGTGTGGAAGGAGGTAGAGATGGTGAGAGGCACGTGTGTATCACACACCTTCAGTGGCTTCTCTGAGTCTTGGCAAGATTATAGCTCTAGTTCCCCAGATCTCCATGGGGCACATGGTCCATAGTTGAGTTCCTGGCCTGAGCCTAGGTGTCCCAGGACACAGTAGGCAGAGCTGCCTGATGCTCCTACACAATGTGTGATTATGTCATCTCCTAATCTGACATCCATAGGCCAAGAGCCACACTGGGCACTGATTTCAATGTTGAGCTGCATCATGGGTGTGCCATCCCTATGGGCCTGGGTGCCTGAGCCAGTAAATTATATATGTGTGCCCATTAAGAATAGGGGAGGGGGACAAAAACTCCTGTTTTTCCCTAAATGGGCCCTTCTGGAGAAACTGAACATCTCCCATCCTACCTGCTTTATTATTGAGAGATTAGAGCTGCAAAGTTCTCAACCAGCCATTGGGACTCTTAGCATGGATAACATGATGCAGGCTGGGGCCGGGGTGGTTTCTAAATAGAAGGGTTTCTAAGTGCTTTGTAAGGCAATGGCGGTGACAGCTGCTGTTTAAAAGAGTTTGATTGACACTTGGAATTGCACATATTTTGAGTCAGGAACAGTCACAATAATCAGGGAAGACTCAATCAGATGTCGAATCAGCTGTAAACACGCAATGCTGCTTCTGTCTACCTAGGAAGCCAACCCTTCCCTAGAGGCTCCAGATTCCAGAGGCCACAGGGAAGGGGCAGGTGGGGGAAAGGGTGTGGGAAGGGCAAGGGTGAAGCAGAGGCAGTTTGGGAATAGGGTCTGGGGATGGTAGGTGATGGGGCAGGAAGGAGACAGCAGAACCATCTAGGAGTTTCTTTTCTGTGGGGGCCACTGGCCAAGAGGTGGCCACTGGGGCCACCAGATTCAGGCTATTCTACTTTGCATGGTAGCTTGTTGTGGGTCATTACCTGAACCTCAGGTGAAGAAGAGATTGCTCCTGGCTCTGCTCAGCCTCTACCTGATGGAGGCGGGCGAGGCTTCCTCAAGGCTCTCATGGTCGTCATGACCCAACCACTCTTTTCTGTTGACTCCTCCACCACAATGCAGCTACCAGGCTACTCTCTAGAGTGGGCCATGGCCTCAGGCCTCAGTTATGTGCCCCGTGGACTTTTCTGGGATGAAGAGGAAGTTCTAGCATGCACTAGGTGGAATGCTCTGGGTCCGAGGGAAAGTTCTAACAGGTACCAGGTGAGCTGCTCTGGGTTTGAGGGAAAGCCAGGTCCATTCCTGTCAAGATTGCAGGGGTCTGGTAGTGTAATGAACATACAGGTTATTCTGTTGCCTCTTCCCCAAAGCCTTAGCTCTGTGTGGGGGAAGGGAGCCAAGCCCCCATGGCCAGAAAAGCCATGCCCTCCCTTTCCGTGGGCAGCTGGGCAGGGAGAAGGGAAGAGGCAGCTCTTTGGGCTCCTCCAGTTCCCTCACTGATCTCTGCTTCTTAAGATGGTGGCAGCTGAGCTCCCTCTTTCTAGCCCTCAGCATTGCAGATTTCACTCCCTGCCCTTCAATGGTTCACAACCACTAAAAAAAAAAAAGGCACTTTTAATGGAGTGGGTTGTTGTTGCTTTTTCTCTTTTATTTCCAACTGTTGGAGTTTGGAACTTGTTGCTAAAACAGATCTGGCTGGAGATCCTGGTTGGGGCCTGACTTTTCATAAAGAATGTGGCCCTGCCCTAGCCAGTTTGGTTCAGTGGATAGAGCATCAGCCTGCGGACTCAAGCAACCCAGGTTGGATTCCGGTCAAGGGCATGTACCTTGGTTGCGGGCACATCCCCAGTGGGGAGTGTGCAGGAGGCAGCTGATCGGTGTTTCTCTCTCATCGATGTTTCTAACTCTCTATCCCTCTCCCTTCCTCTCTGTAAAAAATCAATAAAATATATTAAAAAAAATGAATGTGGCCCTGACTCCTGGCTGCTCAGCTTTACAAAGAGACCTGTTGAAAGTTGGCCCCAGGGGATTCTAGAAGGTGGCCATTAGGGCAGTGGGCAAGGTTAAGAGGGGTGGCCTTGGAATTGGGCGTCTCCCAGATTCCAGGCAGATCTCTGTGTAGAAAGTGCTGATGCTGCTCATGCACAGCTTGAAAAACGCTCAGTCTAGTTTAGATCACAGACCACGAATGGACAGTGAATGTAACGCCTTATTTGCCACTCTGCCAGCCGTAGGGGCTGACAAAGCTAATTAAGTTCACTTCACGATTTTAAGTAGCTGACAAAAAGGTGTGTCTGAATGTGGGCTGAGGAAATAGGAATTATTTGGAGAGAGGACAAGACAGAATGGCTGGACTAGGTAAAAGGCATTTGACAGATGGGCGCATGTCTCAGATTCCTCTGTCAACCACCAGTGGGCTCGGAAGGAGGGAGTGCCCAGCACCCCTCTCGCAGCTGAGGCTCTGCTGGGCTCTGGCTATCTGGAGAGAGCTGGCACATTCTGCTGAGGAAAACCACCTTCTCCGATGATTCACTGCACAGTTGATTTGCTCGGCAAAGTATTCTAAAATGGACTGTCACAAAGCTTGGGTTGCAGTATGCATTTCTATTAGAATAATGTATGTGATGAAAAAGCCCTGCCGATTTTGCCCTATTGTCTGTGTAAATGACTTCAGTTCCCATAAAAAAGGAGGGGCTGATGGCCAGCTTGGGGTTTCTGAGACCAGCACTGGCTGGGACCAGCACTAATGAACATACTGGGCTCATGAGAATCACCTTGTTCATGGCCAGGTGGTTCTAATGGACACCCAGTGGAGCCCTGACTCGAGGAGTCTTTGGCTCCTGCCCAGTGGTGTGGTGGCTGGACATTCAAGGGTCTCTCTCACTCTCAGAAGTAATTTACCATCTCCTGACTTGGTTTCCCCTCTGGGCTTAATGACACCAAGAGCAGTGAGAATGTGTCAAGTGCCCTGAGGAAAGAGAAGGAATGTACTTGGTAGGGGAGGCATGTTCTGAAGCGAGAGGGTCTGGAAGGCCAGTAAAGACGAGCAGGAACCTCAGGGGAGCATCGTCTGACTTGCCTGGAACCCGGAGACAGTAGCAGAGGCACGATGGGCATGTAGCTTCTTTCATTATCCCTTGCAGAACTACCCCAATTCCTTCATTTCATTTAGTCTCATGAACTCCATGACATTGATGAAGTACAATAAGCTCCTTGGAGCATTTGGGGACCTGGAGGGTATCCAGAGCTGGAAAGTGACTGCATCCACTTTTCTCAGAGAGACTGGAATGGCCATTGCACCTTTCTCAGACACACAGACATTTCCAACATGGCCCTTCCTGCTGTAGTGCTGGCTGGTGGCATGGAGGGCCAAGATGGTGCTGGAGATGGTAGCACCTCCCAAGGTGAAAAGACTCAGGAAAAGGGATCTTTTCTCCCCTGACAAAAGCATCTCATGTGGGTGAATTAGCAGCCTTCTCTTGTGGAGACTGAGTTTCAAAAGGGAGAGTGGAGTGAAGACTGGGCTATACCCTTGGGGATCCAAGTCACTAAAACTTGGTCAGCGCCATCTTGGGTTTTAAAAAAATCTGTCAGGTAGCTATTTCCACAGTGGACATCCTTCTTTAACACGGGAGATTCCAGTTCATCGTTGCTATCTTATATTACATTTTATTAGAAATCTGTGTTTCTCCAGGTGGAAATTTAAGTTACATATCTCCCCACATGCCTTCAAGCAAAGATTATTTTATGTGCCCGCCACCATGTTTATAGCCAGGAGTATTGATTCATAGCAAGGACCCTCACCTTGAGGAGTCTGGACAGATTTGTAATTCCCATTATTCACTGATGAGAGGATTTCGAATGTCCCTTTCAGACCTTCCCTCACAGAGCTACAACCTATATAACCTGGGAAAATAATGAATCTGGGCAGTGAGAGAGAAACCACGAAAGATTTGGAAGAACTGGATGCCTAGACAAATGTACAACAATGGGCAGAAGAATCCCTCTGGAGCAGGTATGGTTGTGGGGCTATGTTCAAGGTGTGAGTGGAATGCCAATTGGGCAGCTGGAAACCTGGGTTGGGACTTAGGTAGAAATAAAGACTATGTGTTATCTGCATGGTGGTGAGGGTGGAAACCATGAGCATCAATGAGGTTCTTGGAAAATAGCATGTAGAGAACTGGATTCTGCTTTGTTTTAAATATCAGCAAAGTCTTATAAAATGGACTGTCACAAAAACATGAAAAACATATGCCTCTGTTGACTTGTAAACTAAGCTGTGGATATTACCAGGAAAATCTTGAGCCAATCTGAACATCCCATTATTCTAAAGGGGTTCCTTCCCTTATTGCCATTTTGAGCGACTACTTCTTAAACCAGGTTCATAGGCCGGATCTGTCTCACTGTTTTGCACTCTTTTTTTAGAAAATATTTTATTGATTTTTTACAGAAAGGAAGGGAAAGAGATAGAGAGTTAGAAACATCGATGAGAGAGAAACATCGATCAGCTGCCTCCTGCACACCTCCCACTGGGGATGTGCCCACAACCAAGGTACATGCCCTTGACCGGAATCGAACCTGGGACCTTTCAGTCCACAGGCCGACGCTCTATCCACTGAGCCAAAACCAGTTAGGGCATACTTTGCACTCTTGATAGTGAAAACGTAGCAATCAAAGCAACAAAACTTGTCCCAAATGTCACAGTAAATCAGTGTTAGAAATAGGATTTAAAGCTCGGAATTGCTAATCTACTCCTTGCTCCAATGATCTGGGATATTTTCTGAGAAAGAAACAAGGGCAGATCCTTCCAGAGTTATGAATGTTTGATTTGTATACATCAACGCCTTATTGCACACTGCATTGCTGAGCCACCAGCCCTAGCTTCCTCCTCCTCAGAGGGCCAACATCAGGCTGTTCTGGGCTACAAGGACCTCTTCTTCTCCAGCTCCTCTTTCCCCTTTCTGACCTCCATTTTGAGGCTTAAATCGTTTCACATTTGGTCCCTTGCAAAAGCCTTCAACAGTCTCCAGACTCCGGTTTCCTATTCTCCAGTCAATCTCTGGGCTCAGTGGCGCTATTCCTATAGCCCAGAGCACAATGTCCACATTCACCCTCTCTCGAGGAGACTGCTCAGATTCTCTGACACAACCTTGCTGAATCCACACAAGACAGCCCTGTCTCTAAACCTCAGCTCATCCTGGGGCCTTCTTTGGAATGCTCTCTCCCTTTTACATTTCCCCAAGACTTAAGTTTTCCTCGAGTTCTATTTTATCCTCATCCCATTTTCTTCACAACAATTCCCCTGACACATGGAGGTCACTGTGCCCTTGAATCTGGCCATGCTCTGTGGGGCCCTGCACAAAGGGTCCTTGTGTTACTGTTTGCCTCTCAGTGCACATGTTTTATGTCTTCCTCAACAGATAGGCCCTGTGACCCAGCAAGGGGCTGGGTCATATACCCCTTTCTCTTTCTGCACTTGTTGGGGGCTTAATATTTGTTTGCTGACTATGTGACAGCTAATGGCACTTCTCCAGTTATTTAACCCTCTCTCTTGCCTACAAGATAGCAGAATTTGACATTCTATGCCAGTGACTTCCAAATGTGGTTAGACATCAAAGCCACTTAGGGAATTAGGTGCATGAAAATTCATGCACTAGATGATTGTGGGAGGGGGTGTCCCTCAACTTGGCCTACCCCCTTTCACAGTCCAGGAGCCCTCAGGAGCAGGAGGTGACCCGGAAATCAGGGGAAGGCGACACCCCATCATACCTCTGCTGCTGCCACTGCCAGCAGCGCAAGCCTCAGATGCCCCTGGTTACCTGAGCCTTGGGTGGCCCTGGTTACCTGTGCCTCAGGCCA
The DNA here is from genome assembly GCA_004026665.1 of Murina feae. NCBI lineage: Eukaryota > Metazoa > Chordata > Mammalia > Chiroptera > Vespertilionidae > Murina > Murina feae. Next base: position 70,750 of record PVJC01000329.1, read on the forward strand.
GCCCTGAGTGGCTGGGGGCTGAGAGGACTGGGGGACTCGGAGGCATATGCATGGAGTGGCTGGCCCACCTGGGGTCAGGCCTGGCCTTGCCACACACCTGCTGCCCCAGTGGGGCTGAGGAGATTGGGCGCTGCCATCTATGGCAGTGGGTGCCACCATATTTGAGGGTGTGACAGTCAATTAGCATATTCCCTCCTTATTGGCTCTGGGTGCCACCATCTTTGTGACGGCATGAGGGTCAATTAGCATATCCCCTCTTTATTAGATACGATACACACACACACACACACACACACACACATATTTTTTTTCTTTTTTTTTTTCCTGGCCCTAACATGTGATCTATTGAATTAGAATCTCTGTGTAGGGGGCCCAGTGCTCAAGATTGATCAGTGTTCAGTGTAGCTAAATAAGGAATCAGTATTCTCAAGTGACACTGTCAGATGTCCAGAGATGGGGACTGTATACATTGGCTTATTTCATGACACAACAATCAGTTTTCCCCCCACCAATCAAACCCGTTTTCCTTTCTTCTGGGCACACAGCTAGACTATACTATCCAGCATCCCTTGCAGTTTGGTATAACCATGTGACTGAGTTCTAGTCAATGGAAAGTGAGTTGAAGTGATGATTCATAAAAATCTTCCCATGCAAAATTGCCAGCCCCTTCCCCTCCTGCCGCCCCCCTCCTCCTAACCCCCAGCTGCCTCAGACAGTCCTGGAGGGCTGGGGTTATGCTGCTTGTTTGGGCACCAAGTGTGACAGTGAGTGCTGGCTGGATAAATCAATACATAGTGCCTGGGTGATTGTGGAAGTTAGTACCATTTCACACTTGAGCTTCTTCAAAGACTACTTTCTGGTGAAGTAAAAGAAGGTAGAAGAAGGACCCCTAAGGAGGAGCCCTTATGTTTAATTGCCTGCAGGCCCTTGACTTAACCCCTCTGTGCCTCCGTATTCTCTCCTGGAAATGGGACATGACATCTGCCCTAACTTCCCAGCGGTGGGGGGCAGGGTGGGTACCTTACATGGTGAAGGAGGAAAGCACTGGGAAGAGAGGTCTGTGGCTGCTGTGGGTGGGAACAACATGGGCACAGAATGTGGGGAGGTTCAGGAGCTGCTGTGACAGGTGCTGGCATGTGTGTGGGGGGGGTGTTGCCGAGTGTGACATCCACTCCTACGGCATCTCTTCTCCTGGGGAAGGACAAGGCAGGGAGGTGAAGGCAAAGCAGCTACACATGGAAACGTGTGGGGAAGGGGAGGCAGGAGGTGGAGACCACACACAGGGCCTGCCCTTTGGCCGGCTTCTCTCCTGGGGACAGTGCAGCCACCGAGTGGCCTGGATTTTCCGTGTCAGTCCTTATGCAAGTAAACTTTATTCTCTACAAAGGGTGATTCGCTAAATATACAACTGAATGTATTTTACTTCTGTGCCTCTGTTTGACATGGCACGTTAATACTAGTATATTTGCAAATATAAAATGTCTACCAGCACCATGCACAGTTTTGGGGCAGAGATAATCAAAGGCATGCTAGATGCTGACTTGAAAGGCCTGTGGGGAGCGGGCCCTGTGCCCTGGAAGGAACAGGGGAGCCTCCTCCTCCTCCTGGGTTGCCTAGCTAGAGGTGTTAGAGAAGGCAGATAGGCCCGGGCTGGTGGCGAGTGGTCTTGGGTAGGAGCTGGTAGTGGGGAATTAAAATGATGGATTTCAGGGGGTGGATGAAGCAAAGGAAATGGCTAACTCAGAATGAATAAGAGATGTGGTCTAAAATAATCCCACACCAGAATGTTTTGTTAACAACAATGGCTACCATTTATCAAGATTTCTACTACATGCCAAGCACTGGCCACTCATTTCTCAGGCGAGGCCACAGGAAGCAGACTAGCCTACAGGTTAAGGGAAAATTACTTCACCTCTTTAGACCTCAGATTCCTCTTATGAAAAAGGAGATTATAGTCTCTACTCCAGCAGGGTGGGTTTAAGGATGACATGAGATAATGCATGTCGAGTACCCGTCACAGTGACTGGCAGGCAGCAAGTACTCAACAAATGCCAGCTCTAATCACCACCATTTAGAGCTCTTCCTCTGACTCTATGAGAAAGCTGTGATTCAATTTACAAAAATTTGACTTAAACCCAGCTTCTTCAGACCTGCAAACTAAGGCTCATCGGACATACCTGGATTTCCATTCACCGGAATTTGCTATCTTCCTACTCAGGCAGGAATATGTTGTCATGAAAATGCCCCCTAATGCCTTTCTCATCACAGAAAGATGCCACTCAAAGGGCGAGTATTGTTACTGAGAGCACCTGATAAAATGGGGATTCTGTAGATGAGAAACAAGACTGGACCAGGAGAAAAACCTTGGCTCGTGGCGTCTCTGGTCTCAGCACATGAGGATGTAACTGCGTTTCAGTGATCCTGTTTGAAAGATGCATTTGTGAAACATACCACTTGTCATTTAGGGCAAAAGACGCAAAGGGAATAGGAAATCTAAATATCTCTGGAGGGGATGTTTTTTCTTGTTAGGCTCTGTATATAGTGCACAACTAAAAGCCGTCATAACGATAGTGCAGCCCACACATGCCATGAGTGATGTGCTTTCTATTTGGCTGCCTAACTGCAGCGGTTCCTGGGACATGACTTGATCCATGGCAGTTCCAAATCCACCTTGTAATGAGCTAAATTTAGCACCTGCCTCTGCTCTGTAGACATGTTGAAGTTTAGGACGGTGTGGGGACATTGTGTTTCATTTAGTAAGATGTGCAGTTATAAAGAGGAAAACTTGAAGTATGTTCCTGCAAAAGACTGACATTTAGAACAAGGGGAGAGAACTTGTCTTTCTTCCATTTTGAGAAAATAAAAGAATTAATTCCAGCAGAGAGAGTGGACATTGAATGGAAGGGGAGAAGATGAAAGGGGAGAAAATGAAGAAAAATAGTGACATGAGGTGGCTGTAAAGCAATGCAACAACTTTTAAGCACACATCAAGCCAATATTTAAATTGGTGCTATCCTTCAAAACAACCTTGAGAGCTCATATCTGTATTCCAGGGATGTTGCCACTGCTCAGACACCCCGGGCGCTTCTCTGGGAGATTTCCTTGTCAGTAAACAGTATGGTTTTACAGTTAATATCATTTTATAAGAATGACAGACTATGACAATATTTCTATCACTTTGCCTATTTGGTAATGGACAGAAGAAATATCATTCTATGATCAATGTCTCCCTGTCATCAGCCTTCATGTATCTATGGCATATTCTTTGAGTCTTTGCAGAAGGACCACTGTGTGGGGCAGCGATCTGAGGGTAGCTCTCTGCTCTCCAGTGCTCAGCTCTAGATCTGCCTGCTCACAGGGACTGGGAGACACCATTAAGACCAACATCTTTCATGTAAGGAGATCCCAACAGGACAGGGACCAGACACAAAGAAGGCACAGGTGCCAGGCAGTCTCTAAAGAGTGTCCATGGTTGGAGAGCTGTCCATGAATTGGGTGCTGATGAGCTGGAGCCAAGACCTGCCTGTGGTGCTAACACCTGCCCCAGGGTCAGGAGGAAGGGAGCAGTTGGTCTTTGTCTTTTATCTCTTTCCTTTTTCTCATTCCCTTATTTGTTTCCTTCCTCTACCTTCTCTCTCCTCCCATTTTCATTTTCTGGCAATCTGGGCAGCTATAGCTCACTCTTTCTAGGAGAAAGGGAAGACTGTGCCTGTTGGTTCTCCTCCATCAGAGACTTATTCTTATAAGGAGTCTACAGAACATCGATGACAACAAATTCATAAGAACCCTCACTCCATCGTAGGGTTGGTTATTATTGCAAAATTGGGCATCCCAGCCTCTTCTGAGGCATTAGGTGGGAAGATGGTTATTACTATCTATTACTAAGCATTTACGCCTGGACAGGCAGTTCCCCATGCACTTTCCTTCTCCAAGCCCCTAGGAGGTGGATGCTATTATTGCTCTTTTATAGAACATGGCTTGACTTGAAAGATCAGTGGTTGTGATACGTGCTATTTATTCAATAAATTATCTGAGGCTACATAACATAGGGATGAGAACGCACAACATGGGGAATAAAATTCCTTGATATCTACTATATATACATGCTTTTGAGAGTCATTTTACTTAGTCTCATAATAATCCTATGATGTTATCATACTAACCCCATGTCATTATACTTATTTTACAGATGTAAACACTGGGGCTCCGAGAGGTTCAGTAATTGACTGAGGTCACACAGTTAGTAAGTGGCTGAGCCAGCTTTTAAACTTGGGATTTTCTGATTCTAAAGCCAATGATCTTTCATCCCAGTGCTTCTGTCGTTTCATAGGCCAGTCGCATCTACAGTCTAGTTGGATTTTAGCAAGTGAAACCCTGTGCCTCACTCTCCAGCAGTTCCATTTGCCTCTGGATCTTGATGCTTCCTATACCATCTCCATCTCTGGTTGGGGAGCTTCCTATATCAAAGTATGTCAGTGGTGTGCAGGCTCTGAGAACGGGGCCATGCGTGTGTTGTGTAATTGCACACTTATTCGGTCATGAGGCATCATCAAACCCAGCTGGCCTTTGTCTGAATCCCCACTGGAGAGTCTGGTGTCATCAATCTTGGAAATGTCAATCTGATAAATAGCCCTAAACAGGGAGGAGGGAGGCTGAGAACAGCCTCCTTCCAGCAGAACTCTAGTGCATGGGAGTGAATAGAGTCAACATCTTACTTGCTCTAAATCCCATGGAGTGGCTATGAAAGAGAGAGGGCTTGCTGGGTTGAGGAGAAAAGACTCCCTTTGATTCATCTGAATTAATTTAGCATCCCCCAGTAGGGAAATCTCCTGCATCCTCCTCCTGATCTCCACCCCCTGCACACAGCCCCCCAGTCCTCAGGGAGCGCCCATACTGCCCCTTCCTTCACTTTAATTAAGCCCATCTGTCCTGGGGACACTGAGCCTGGGGATGTCCCAAGGCTTTGATGTCTAACCCACAGGCATGGAAGGGGTGGGAAGCCGGTGCTCAGACTGAGGACAATGGCTTCTTCCTCTGACAGCACAGCCTGAGGTACGAGCTCTGGGAATAGCAGACTCTGATGTTTGTGTGGAGAATTTGAGACCCAAATTTATATTTATAAAGCTGTGTACCAACTGAAATCACCCTCTCTTTTCGTGAGCCCTTTGCTCTCTTTTTTTGATGATAGATCCACCAGGAGGGAAAGTTAAATGTATTGTGGGAGTCTAATGCAGAGGCTGCTCACGATTGTAGGGTTTGCTATTTAGTCTATTAAAGATGCCCTTTACCTTCTCAGGTCCATTCATCTGGCCCCTCTATAAAGAACCCAACCCCCTTTTTGGTCTGGAACAGATCAGCACCAACCACCTGGGGTTCAACATGATGCACCAGAGTGTCATGTGAGCGGCTATGCCAGGCCATCTGTACTCAAGCGTGGCTTGCTCCAGGCTGACTGCAGGTGGCAGTCTGGTGCCATCCAGGCAAGACAAGTGGCTGCTGAACTCAGCAGTTACTGCTCCATTTCAGAGCCACAGGGAATTAATCTTCTAGTCCAACCCTCTAAGTCTACAGATGAAGAAACTGAGACCCAGACAAGTTCAAGGTCACAAAGGTCATTAGTGATGGAATTGTTTCCTGAAGGACTTGTCACCTGCCTCATCCACCTGCCTCAGGGACCTGACCCCACCAAGCACTGGACTAGGATCTAGCTGAACACCGGTCCTCATTCTGGTGCCACTTGCTGGCGTTTCCCTTCTTTGGTTCTCAGTTTCTACCCTTGTGAAAAGGGAAGGAGTGGGGAACACGGTAAGGCCTGTTTTACCTGTGTGGCAGGTTTTATTGTTGTTAATTAAGGAACAAATAGTCAAATGGGAGAGTAAGAAAAAATGCATTAAGTAAGAGAAAATGCTGTACACATATAAAGCCTGATTATCATTTGGCGGGGACATGAATTGTTCCATTTTATTGGAGGCAGCCAATCAGGCCAGGCTAGAGATGTGGGAGGCGAATGCTCATTAGCACTGACATCCCTTGGGGGAAACTTGGTACTCTGTAAGCCTGCAGAAAGTATGCACGCTCGCACATGTGTGTATATGTGTATGTGTGTGTTTGCACACGTTTGTGTGTACATGTGTATGTGCACATCTGGATGTGTCTTGGGGAGAGAGGATCGGGGAGGGAAGTCATGTCCCCTTTGCATTCTGGCTGATAAGGGGAAAGGGAGCAACAGGGATGGGAAGAGGCCCACCTGTCAGCCACGTCAAGGAGAGGCAGCACCGTCCACTGCCACAGGCTCAGGCCTTCATTTGTGGCAACATGCCAGACCATCCTGCTCTGCTCCTTCCCGGTTCTGTTCTCCACCAGCACCAAGGAGACGTTTCCCTGCAAGACTCCCTGGATGAGCCAGGACATTCGGAGCTGCAAGGGAGAGAAGAGCCAGAGGACATGGTGTTAAAAGAACTTCAGGGCCTCTTTCTGAAATTCCCAACTCTCAGGACATTGCGAAGACTCAGTGAAGTGAGCTGGTGCCCTGTACTTGATCTTGCTCACTGTCTCCCAAAGACCTTCATTTAAGGTTCAAGGAGCTGGACAGGGACAATCAATGGGCCGTTTTTGGAACTTTGTTCAGACTGATGTCATCATCCTAAATTTACAAGATTCTTCCTCTGAGGTGATATCAAGGTCAATAGGGACAAGGTCAATGGAATTTCTAAAGAGGACCCAAACATTCTTGTCTGTGGCCCCAATTCACGTTGTGACATTGGGCTAATAATTTTATGACTCAACTTCTTTCAGTGATGTGGGTACCATAGATTTTTATATCTCCCCTGAACACACTGATAATCTTATTTACAGGGTTCCATGTCACATGGTAGCTAACTGAAGACCCTATGACTTAATACCTGTGGCCATTGGTAGGCAAAGGTAAGATAAAACTGTACAAATTAAGATCTTTTAAAATCGTTGTCTTTCAGAATGAGAACGCCCACTTTGCCAAAAGGAAGCCACAGTCATATGTATTCAGTATGCATTTATTAAAGGTTTCCATGAATTTGTTCCCTAGAAATATGAAAGGGAAATATAACTAATATTTTTAAGAAATTTTAAGTACAGTCATGCCCAGAGGCAGTGTATACTATAAACAAGCTCTCTCATCTTTGTGTTTAAAGTAATAGAGGTTGTATGTTTGAAGGAAACAATCTATAAACACTTAAAAGGTAGGACAATGACAGCATAGCATTTCCCCTGTTCACATCCTGTAATAACAAATGGTTATTGTGGAAACCAAGGTAAACTATGTCCTGTGTGAGCTGGAGTTCTCATCAACAATGGTCTCACCCCAGAGATTCTGATTTAATTGGCCTCGGGCAGGTCATGGGCATCAGCAGTTTTTCAAATCTCTCCAGGTGATTCTAAAGTGCAGCCTCCGTTGAGACCACTGGGGAGATGGGACCACTTAGTGCAGGAAGTAGCCTGGCCTTCTCAGTGAGGAGCCCATTTTCATCTTGGACTTGGAGTAAGAGGCAATTCTTAACAACTAAAAAAATGGCTTAAAATGTGCCCAGCATTGCCGAGGTATAGAAGGAGTGTTTTTCCTGTAGGGGAGGACACGGCCTTCATGAGAAGGCCTGCATGTGGCTGCTACATCACCTCTGGTTAAAGAATGAGAACAACCCTGAGAGTGAGAAACCCCTGGGCTGGGTGAGCAGGGCTGACCTGAGAATGCAGACAGGACCTGAACTCTCCTCTTGGACCCACAGTGGATGGTTCTCCCCAGTTTCTTAGTTACAAGAACTGGAGGACTGATGTCAATTCTGGCCAAATATCCCTTATAAATTACTTATGTCTAAATGAATAGAGCAGATCACAGGCTCTAGTCCCTCTCAAAGACTTCCATTTTCCTAGGTTAAAGAATCCCTTTGATCTCATTATGTGTAGAAACCCATGCCAGGTAGCCCTGGGTCACTGTTCGGTGCCTGGAACAAAAACACTCTTGGAATTTGACCTTAATAAGACCAATTTCTATGAGGATGGCCCCTAGGATAAAATTATTACATGTTTATTGAATACTAGAGAGCTGTGTTAGGCACTTGTATATATGCTGTCTCATTTTATACTTACAGTAAGTAGAGAGAGCTATTATCACATCCATTTTTCAGATTTGGAAACTGAAGCTTCAACAGGTAAGTGAGCCACCCATGGTCACTAAGTCCATATGCTGCACACCTGAATCTGACACTGTGTTCAATGTTCTTTCTACCATATCTGTTTTGCTATATACATGTGACATATTGTGGTGATATGCACTTAAATCTTTTGGGTGCTCAAAGTGTGGTCTGGGGACCAGCAGTGCTGCATGACCTGGGAGCTTCTCAGAAATTCCCACTCTCAGGCCCTACCTGCTCAATCGGAATTTATTCTTTAACAAGACCTCCTCCCAGAAATGCCCTCATATTGGAGGAACTAAGGAGATAGTAGATTTTTAACTATTTACAACACTGTCTCTGCCAAACAATGAATAGTCATATATGTGCATGTGTGTGTATGTGTATATATACATAAAACAAGAGTATTCACACAAATATGGGAAACCTTATAGAAATGCTAAATAATATTTATGAGAAATAACACTGTTGGGGCCTGTAACAGTAAAATTTTTTATCCTTCTACACACCCTAATAGATATAGGTTATAAATGGCAGCTTTGGACTAATAAACTTGTTTATATGCAGACAGCAAATGAGACAAGTGGAAAGAGACAAGGCCAGGAGCATGTCCCCAGCAATTCTATCTCTGGCTCCAGCCGGCCCTTTCACCAGGCCTTTGCTCCCTCCCTCTCGGTGGGCCTGATAGACTTCTCAATTATGTGTCGTTTCATTAATTAAAGTTCCGCATGTAAAGCAGAGCTGCATTGTGGCTGGGCCTAAAGCAATTATTCTCTCATGGCCCTTCCTCCCCCAGAGGCAATTACGGCAATTTTATGTCTAGAACATGCCTCGTGTTTGCTATGCATACCTTGTGGCAACTTCACAACAACCTCTTGAGTCCATAAAAAAACATAGCAGCATGGAATTTAGGCTGAAGGTGAACAACAGAGAATCAAAGGTATCAGGTAATGTCCACTGTGCGTGCAACCCCAAATGTAGGAAATGCTACAAGCGGGGAGGTGCTGTCTTTCTGTGAATTTCTGAAGGACTACATGAATTTCCATAGTCGAGACAAAACCAAGGATGGATTCTAGTGTGTATTTCACTTCCACAAAAGGGAACATTTCCTAACAGACAGAGATGCTCAAAGATGTGCTTGCTTGCGGCAGATGGTGTATATTGCCCGGATATTCCCCATGTGTGACCACTTTCAAAGGACTGGGATTTGGTTGTCATCAGGGACATCCAAGCTTTTGAATGGAGGTTCAAAACCTTCCCACCTACAACGCCACAGGTCTGCGTTCCTGGGTGTGAACTTGTAATTTTAAAAGTTCCTTGACTGTCTTCATATTTTTGGATTCTTTTTTCTTTTTGCTTATCCATTTGGGTATTTTTTGCTTCTTTGTATTTCACTTCTTTGACTTGATTCTTGCATTCCTCTAATCTGTTGTTGGATCTCTGTATAATATTCTTTATTTCAGTGAGTGTATGCTTAATTTCTAGTTGGTCCTTTTTCATATCCTCAAGGATCTCATTAGATTTATTGAGGGTCTCACTAAATTTATTGGCGGTTTCTAGAAAATTCTTGAAAAACTGTAAAACCGTGGTTTTGAACTCTAAGAAACCTCTGGGGCAACTTCAAGCATACCAACATCAGAATTATAGGGGTGCCAGAAGAAGAGAGAGAGCAAGATATTGAAAACATATTTGAAGAAATAATGTCAGAAAGCTTCCCCTACCTGGTAAAGTAAATAGACTTCCAAGTTCAGGAAGCGCAGAGAATCCCAAACAAAAGGAATCCAAAGAGGACCACACCAAGACACATCATAATTAAAATCCCAAGAGCAAAAGACAGGAGAGAATTTTAAAAGCAGCAAGAGAAAAGCAGTCAGTTACCTACAAGGGAGTACCCATACCTCTGTCAGCCCATTTCTCAACAGAAACTTTGCAGGCCAGAAGGGAGTGGCAAGAAATATTCAAAGTGATGAATAGCAAGAACCTACAGCCAAGATTACTTTACCCAGCAAAGCTATCATTCAGAATTGAAGGTCAGACAAAGAGCATCATAGACAAGAAAAAGCTAAAGGAGTTCATCACCACCCAACCAGTATTATATGAAATGTTGAAAGGTATCCTTTGAGAAGAGGATGAAGAAAAAGTAAAGATAAAAATTATGAACAACAAATACATATCTATCAACAAGTGAATCTAAAAATCAAGTGAATAAAAACTAGGAGGAGCGGAGCTATGGGGGGAAAAAAGAGGAACACCTGTAATAATATGAATAATAAAGATTTTTAAAAAATCAATAAAATATATTTTAAAAAAAGTTCCTTGATTTCAACATGGCCCCTTACTAACTTCAATGAGAGGAGTGACTCACGGCAAAACCTGGTGTTCTTGTATACCACCTCCTAATTCACCTGGAAAAAAATGAACACTAACTCTCTGGCTATAAATAGCCAAATGAAAAATCAACCCAACACAGCAAGAAGCAGGCCAGATGCGGAGTTCTGATAATGAGCAAATCAAATATGCTGGCAAATACTTGCAATTACAGAGGCTTAAGAAATGCTGGATTCCTGGCCAGGTAGGAGCCTTAAAAGACTGAGATCCTTTTGAAAATAGCACCCCATGCCTCCTTGTCTCTGAGGCATCACATTGAAGCCAGAGAACATCCAGGCAGGGACATCCACATGCCCCTTTCGTCAAAACACAGCAAGAGAATGTGAAGGCTTTGCATAAAAATAATAACAGTGGGATCCCTGCCTGGTGAGGTTACGGTGTTACAGATATGTTTTTCCCTTTTGGTCTTTTTGAAATTCTTTATGATGAATATATATTATTTTTTGACAACTAGAACAAAAACAACACAATAAATTTAGGGGACACTGCTATTAAAAGCATGTTTAAGAAGAATAATACTGACATAGAAAAAAGATAATATGAAGAAGGAAGACACAAAAGGCTTACGTGGTGTGATAGTGCATGTGTAAGCCCTTATCGCTCACTCTGCTCAGACCTGCAATGTGGTAACAGAGGTTGTCTTTGGGGAGTAAGACTGTGGGCAATTTCAATTTTCTTCTTCATGCTTTTCTGTATTTTCCTAATGTTCTATAATAAAAATAGAGCACTTTTGTAATCAGAGAAAAAACTCCCACAATAAACATTGTATTAAAAAAAGCAGCAAGGGAGGAATGTGATGTTGTTGGGAAGGGTGTCACCTGCCCACTTCAGGGAGGCTGTGCCTGAACTGAGGGCTTTTCAGGAAGACCAAAGGAAGGTGGAGCCTGGGGGAATGAGGAGGGGTCGTGTTGAGGACAGGGTGGGGGCTTTGAAGTCAGAAAAAGTGGTCCTGTCATCACATATGGGCCACAGGTTTCATCTGTAAAATGGGGCCAATCCTACTTTCCTTAGTTACTGGGAGACTTACTGAGATTATGGGAGCCCACTGCTCAGCATAGCAAATACTTTTACTCAATGTCAGTTCCTTTCTCTTGTATTGGAAAGAATAGGTAGGGAATCCCATGTCAGAGATAATAGCTCTCACACACAATAAGGCAGGGTGAAGGAGACTGTGTTCAACATTTAGTCCAGTGTTTTATCTTCCAGGTTCGCCAGAAAATTATCTTTCCAGTCTTATGGGAAGAGAAAGATGATATTTTCCTTTGAGTTACATTGTAATGGTGTGACCTTGGGCCACCAGCCTCCTCTGCCTCAGTTTCTCTGTGTGTGATGGGATTGATGCTGTGAAGTAGCCTTGTAATCCTCTGGCTGGGAAACTATTTCCCAGACAGCCATTAGAAAAGGAAGGGGCTCCAGGCAAGACAGGAGTGTCTGCAGACACACACACAGGGGAGTGTTTATTATTTGACAGCTGGGGAGAGTCTATGTTTTCCACAGGGTCCCTGCATAACTGAGCCACCTGAATACTTTATCTCAGTCACCAGTGGGAGCCACCAGGGTCCACATTAACATGCGGATTTTGAAGGGGATCCAAAACTCTGCTAAGTGCCCAAGAGTTTTAGTCATACCCAGATCCCTGACAGTAATTCTTCATTTGTCTCATCATGTAATGGCAGAGGTATTAATTTTGAATGGCTCAAAGATTTTAAATTAATTATGTCCAACTGCAATTACAATGGCTGTTGATGACTTTAGCCCATTAGCATGAGTCCCAGCAGTGTGGACCGCATCACAATAAGAGGTGACAGAATGCTGGGATCCAGGAGCTTCCCAGCTCCAGGTACTGAGGTGAGAACTCACTGGGCTGGGAAATCTCAGTGGGGCCACACTTGGTGAATCCTTAAGAATCCTTGAGGAGTCTCCTTGATAGCTCTTATCCTGAACCAGGGTCGTGCTCACAACTGAGGGGCTGCCCAATTAATTAATTAATTAATTAAAATGATTATTGATGACATGCCTTCATCAGGCACATCCTCTTTGTACTAATGCTAGGCTCTGTGAAAACGATGCTCCTGACCTGCCTGCACAGTGCTGATTGACCCAACAATGTCTGCACTCACTCCTTCATGCCTGTGCAAATTAAGAAGAGGGATAACAATAATCACCGAAATTCATAAAATATTGCAGAGATTATAGTTTGCACATTTTTATTTGATCCTTGCAAGTAAAACAGGTATTTTCATCCCCAGTTTAGGGGCAGTGCTTGAGGTCTTATGGCTCGTAGGTGGCAGAGCTGGGATTCAAACTCAGGTGACCTAAGTCAAATTCAATGACCTCAGAGTGTGTGCAGATCTGACTTTGGAGTTGGACAAACCTGGCTTCAATCCTGGCTCTGCCTCTCACTAGCAAGGTGACCTTGGACAAGTCATGAAAGCTCTGCGAGTGGCAGGTTCTGCATCAGTAAATGAGTGTAAGTCTCTACAGTCTGTTTCCGTAACGAGATAAAGCAAATGAAATACTGAGCACAGTGCCAGCCACATAAAAAGCCAGTAATAGATTAAAAATGCTCCCTATGTTGGCTTAGCAGTTATGAAGTGTCTCTATGCTCAGGCCCTTGACTAAGGGAAGGCTTCTTTCTCCTCGTGGTACAAAGAGGTAGGGTGTTTGAAGGCTCTGGTTAATTTGAAATTTATTTTTAACGTAATGCAACTGAGTGACCCATAAGTAACTTGGAGACCAGAACCTATCCTTAACGTCTGTACTGAGTCTAAAGAGATCCCAGGTTCCTGCGGTCTGTCTCCAGCCTGGCTGGCCACGTGGTGGGTTTGGAATGACGACGTGCTGGCTCACCACCTGAGTGAGGACCCTCTGTACCCTTCCATCCCTCACCCTCCTGCCAGGCATCTGTGTGCCCATCCAAGCTGGCCACTTTCCATGCTGCCTCTCTGGTCCAGGCCTGCAGCTGCCCACCCTTTTCGTCTGAGGCTGCTGACTCCTCGGAGAAAGCCTCTGAGAAGTGTGGGGTTTGGGTTTGAGTCCGGGTTCTGCATGCTCGGGCATCGCGTGGTCCTCGAGGAGGATTTCAATCACCTCCCAGGTGACTGTGTGGAGGACAGTCTCTGCAGTCTTTGGTGTGTGCATTCTTTTATTTTTTAAAATATGTTTTATTGATTTTTTTTAGAGAGGAAGGGAGAGGGATAGAGAGGTAGAAACATCAGTGAGAGTGAAACATTGATCAGCTGCCTCCTGCACACCCCCTACTGGGGATGTGCCCACAACCAAGGTACATGCCCTTGACCGGAATCAAACCTGGGACCCTTAAGTCCGCAGGCCGACGCTCTATCCACTGAGCTACCAGTTAGGGCTAGGGCATTCCTGTAGCAGTGATGTTATTACAGGTGCATGAGATGGCTGTCGTTAGCTTCTGAAAGTGGGATCCCCAGTCTCCTACTCATTCAATGGGGCTTCAGAAAAGCCATTTAGGAAATGCCTCAGGAAGCATTCCCGGCCCTGCTCCTTCCCCTCTGATGTAAAGGCACGTTTTTAGGTCCCAACCCAAGGCTCTCTGAGATGATGGTCCCACAATGGGCGAGTGGCTGCCAGAGTTCAGGCCCCCTGGAGTCTCATACCAGCATCTATCTGCTTAGGGACTCATGGGGTAGGGGTGGGGTAGTCAAACATGCTATCTATGGGCTTAATGGTAGTGGTGATGTGGGGGGGAGGGAGGGGACATGAGGTCACACAAAGAGAGTTACTGGTGTAGGAGCTCCCCCACCTGGGCTTCTGAAACTAGGGGCACATGACCTGCTCTGGTTATTTCCCAGGCTCCCTCCCTGCCTTGGTGACTTCTGTCTAATCTTCCTCTCCACTCTCTCTTGTCCTCTCATTTATGGCTGCTACCCCATTCGTAGGGGGGGGTCCCCTGGGAAAGGGGAGATGCTCTAGTGTCCTAGGGATGCATGGCTGCCCTGTTGGCCAGCTGTGCACAGTTGCAAGCAGGCTCCTCCCACAGGGCTTGGTGGGGCTGTGAGCAGGATGTACGGATGCCAGAGGGCAGTCCAGATGCCAGCCTCCTCTCTCACATCCCTCTGGAACACATCTGCTGGTTTTAGTGACACTGAGGGGAGGTCTCCTTCTTGGCAGGCCAGGTAGTCCATGCCACCATGGAGGAGCCCGCTGGTCACATTCAGCCCTGAATGGCCAAAGCTACTCCTTTTACCACCATAGGGCTAATCCCCCCAAAAAAGAACATAGTGGATGGCCATCTAGGCCACCTGAAAAATGCTTATCATGTGCTGCATAAGAACCCGAGGGTCATAAGCCTGTGTGCCTGGTGGACAGATACCACTGGGTCAACACCACCAGTAATGCAGTGGCTGTGCACTCAGTGCCATAGTGCTCAGAGAAGCCACTTTATTTTCTCTAAAACAAAACTAGTCTGAGGTTGAGAGGCTCATAAAACAGAAAATGTAAAAACATTAGGGACCAGGGTGCATGATTGGAATCCTCTCACACAAATCATGATAGTGTTCTTAGCTGTACTTCTATTTTATTTTTTTAAAATATATTTTATTGACTATTTTTACAGAGAGGAAGGGAGCAGGATAGAGAGGTAGAAACATTAATGAGAGAGAAGCATTGATCAGATGTCTCCAGCACACCCCCAACTGGGGATGTGCCCGCAACCAAGGTACACGCCCTTGACCGGAATCGAACCTGGGACCCTTGAGACCGAAGGCCAACGCTCTATCCACTGAGCCAAACCGGTCAGGGCTCACTGTACTTTTAATTCTTATTTAATTTTACACTAAGTTTTATATAACACTAATGAATGTACCCCCAAGCTAATAGAATGAAGATATTAACCTGTGATAAGATTTAATGAATTATGAAAAGTAACAGTTTACATAAATGTGTTGTTTTTTTTTAAAAAATGGGCAGAAAGGAGGCCTGGCCATGTCCCAGGATCCTGTGTGTGTGTGTGTGTGTGTGTGTGTGTGTTTGTGTGTGTGTGTGGTCTATGTGTACACCCATGTGTGTAAAGAGAGGACAGAGTGACTGCCACTCTGGGCGGGTCAGACAACCAGCAGCTGGGAAGCACCCTGTCCTAGGGTCTCCCCCCAGATGAGTGGGCCTCATCCCGCACTTCCTGGGTCTTTCCATTCCTGCAGCTCATAGGAGGAAAACTGTTCCATGTTTTTTTGGGAAAAAGAATGAGGAGAACCCAATTCCCCCTCCCACCCCACACCTTGTTCTACCCTGAGAACATGGTTTAAAATATTCCAGTCACAGGCAGGCTATTCAAATAAAATAGGATCTCAAACCACACAGGGCTTGTTGAGACGTTCAGGCTTCCAGGACACGGGAAAGGCAGGGGGCAGGGCGAGGCGGCCCTGCCACTCTCCCGGCCTCTTTATTTACTGGCAGCTGCGAGGCTAGACACATCTGAGTGTGTCTTCCAGCAAGCAGGTCTGACAGCAAGCGACACGTAACAGCCACGGCGAGGCTCGCCTCCCCGGTGGCAACTTTAATTATTTGAACTGCAGTTCAGTAAAAGAAAAAGAAAAGAAAATCTGAATATATTTTAAGTGACTCCTCAGTTTCCCACAGAGAATAGCTGTTGGGGAGTAGGGGGGAGAAGAACCCCACAAAGCTCTCATTTGTGGCTGGGCTAGGCAGAAGCCTTTAAATATTCATGCCCCGTATGCAACTGTGCGGAGCGGGGGAGGAGGCAGGGCCTGCACCAAGGCCAGCACAGCGAGAGGCCGTGGCTGGAGGGCCTGGAGGAGCCCAGAGCTGGCATGCCTGGGGAATGCCCTGGGACGTGGCTGGTACCACAAAGGCACACCCTGGCTATGTCTCCATCATCGGCGGGCACCTGGCTCCCTGTGGGCTCTGATGGGTGCCCTCCCCGAGCCTCTGTCTCACTGCCTCTGTCCCCCACCTTGTCATTTCTAATCCCTTCTCTGACTTACCCTTCTGAAAGGCAAATCACATGATACAATTTGGAGCCACAGGCACTGGAGAAAAACTCTCAGCACGGGCTCAGAATAAATTTTAGTCACGATTGGCGAGAACACTTTGGCCAATTACTCTCCAGTTTCAGTTTGCATCCACATCACAGAGGTGGGGCTTGGAAATGCAGAGTCTGGCTCTGCTCAGTGCTGCTGTTCAGGGAGCCCAGGGTGGGGGTCCAAGGATCTGCATTTACTACATGTTACAAGTGACTGCAACTGGAGAAACACGTATTTAGGTTTTCACGGTTCTCCTATGGAATCCATTGAGGATTGTGGAGTTTCTTGAGAAAGCACTTTGTGATATTCTACAAGTACATCAACTCTCTGGAGGTCCCACAGACCAGCCTGCTCTGAGCTTGGAGAAGATGCTCAGTGGTGGGTGTCAGTCCTGGAGCCCATCTTGGTTACTAGCTGCCAGCCCCTTGGACCTGACTCTCATTGGAGACCATCCATGGCTCTCTCTGGCATCCACCCCCCTGCACCAGGGCCCCACAGCCAACAGAGGCCCCGATAGGTCTGCAGGGTTAAGCTCACAAAGTCCCACACAGAAACGCAACATCCGTTTCCCATCACTAACATCCAGCAAGCCCAGGAGAAGAACATCAAGCTCCTGGCTCTGCATTTAGGATTTGGATAAAATAAATGGCAAGGCTTACAAGCCTGGAAATGCATGTTTCTATTTTGGTTATTTATTTTTCTGATGAAAACACTTCCTCAGCACTGCGGATTCAAAGACCCGTCAGTCCTGGATGAATGTCTGAGAGCCTGAATGGGAAAGGACTGTGAGCTGAGGGAGGGCTCGCTGCCTCCCCTCCATTACTCCTGCTGAGCCACCTGCTGGAAAAGGGCAGGAAACAGCAGAAACAGCCCCGAGTGAATGGAGCGACTGTGGCCAGAAGAGAAATAAAACAGACCCATAAGACAAAAACACACATTTAAGCTATTGATCAACTCAAAGGTTATTAGAGAAATGATGAAGTGTTAGGAAAAGATGATTTTCACCTCGACATTTCTTTTTCTAAAATCAGGCTCTATTAAATCCAGTGAAGAGTAAATTTAAAGATCAAAAGCTTTTAAGGATCCCCTCGTCTCCCAGGTAGGCCATCGTCTCTCCGTCTCTCCTCCTAAGAAGTCTTCCTTTCCAGGCACCTGCTCTGAGGCACCTGAGAAATATCAGCGATGACGATGACTGTGTAATTCCACCATCTGCACCAGGAAGCGTGGCTTCTCAAATACAATGGAATGTAATGCATCTATTTATTTGTGCCCCGACTTCATCCAAAAAGGATTTAAGGTAGCTCACAGAGATACATAAAAAATCTAGGCAGGTAACATAAACTAGAAGAGGGTGAGAAAGATGGGGCAGATGTTGTTATAAACTGGGACCGAGGGTGAGGCTGCTGCAAATAACACATCAGGGAACCCAAGAGGGGAGCCTCAGACTTAATTTGACCTTTTCTTCTGATTAAAAAAGTTCATTCATATGTCTTTTCCATTCTCATTTGATTGATGTCTATGAAGTTTTAGTGTACAAAAAGCCTGGGAGGCTTGCATTTGCCTGCACCCCTTGACAGGGAAGCTGCAGGTCAGAGCTGCAGCTCCCTGGGGTTCTACCAGACAGCAGAGAGGAAGCGAAGCTCTGACTCAGTTTCACAAAGTCCACAACTTGAAGGGAAACAAATTAGTCAGTGGGCAACTAGCTATTCCTGAAACAGGCCAGCAAGGAATTTCTCCTATGAGTTTCCGGAGAGAGAGGATCCACCATAGGCTTTCCACTGTGTGCAAGGTATTGATGGGGGGGTGGGGGGAGCAAAGAAGCACAGTCAGGGCCCTCTCTTCCAAGAGCCCAGAGCGGAGAGTCTGATTTTTGGCTCAAGTCCTCTTTCTCCTCCCCCATCCTTCTGTCGTGTGTTTATACTGGGTGCCGGGCACTGTTGGGTAACTCGTGTCATGCTTAATTTGTGCCAGATGCTACGCTAGCCCTTTGCACACATTAACCTATTTAATTCTCACCTCCTTGGGATAGGCACTCTTATTGTCTCCACCTTCCAGATGAAGCAACTGAGGCCCCGAGAGGTTATTAATTGCCCAAATAAGTAGTACAACCAATCAGGGGTGGGACCTGACTGGGACTGTGTTCTAAGCACATTGCTTGGACCCCAGAGAATATGACCTTATGCTAAGAAACATGGCACCGCCCCCTCCATCCTCACCCTGACAGGTAACAGCTAGAAGAACCGTTAGGGTAAGTGACTCTCGAGGTACCGCACTGAATGCCATTGATGTCTTAGCGAAGTCTATGTAGATCAAATTTCTGATGCTCTATAACATTTGAAATGTATAACAAGAGATTGCTATTTTTAAAAAGGATTCTGTAGAAAGTCTTTTGTAAATCACTGTTCCCCTCCTCTGTGATGCCTTGGAAGTGTTTTCTGGGTTTGCTTAAATTGAGATCCCACTGCAAAAGCTCAGTGCTGCTGAGGATGGCGTTTAAGGTGAGGTTCTCTGCAGATGGGACTATATCACATTGGTGGGCTCTGTCTGCCTGGAAGATGGTGAGAAAGAGGCCCTACTGCCCTCCATCCAGGAGAACAAGCAGCCTGACCTCAGGCCACTTTGCTCACTGTTGGGTTCACCTGGAAGCACAGAGGGGAGAGCGGGAGGAGAAGTCAGAAAGTAGAGGGACATCGAGACTTGCCTCGCATGGAGAGTTCTTCATCGGTGCAGGAAATGTGGTGCTGGTTACAGTAGCACTTGCAGAAGTGGGCACCTCGGTGGTGTTAAGCAACAGGGCATGGCCTGGGCAGAGAGGAAAAGAGTCAAAGCTGTACCATCATCACGCGCTGAAGGGCCCCCAGGGTGCAGGGTTAATAAGTGCAGGGTTCATGGGAACATCTCCTCCAGCCTCTTTGAGGCTGTGGTTTTCTGCTGCCTCCAATGGATAAGACAGCCTGCTTGTCACTGTCACAGAACTTGGCTTGCAAAGGT
Organism: Murina feae; assembly: GCA_004026665.1. Classification (NCBI taxonomy): domain Eukaryota; kingdom Metazoa; phylum Chordata; class Mammalia; order Chiroptera; family Vespertilionidae; genus Murina; species Murina feae. Next base: position 90,308 of record PVJC01000329.1, read on the forward strand.
CTTCATTCCAAAGGCCTGGTGATGTCCTAGCATCATATAGCTGAGCTTCTGCATCCCTGATCTCTTAGGGTCACCAGCTTTAGCCCAGAGGCAAAGGAGCAGCTGGAAGTGCCCTGGACCACCTGCCCCCAGCCCCATCGCTCCCCATTTCCGGTTATGCCTGTGCTTTGCCCACCAATGGTCTCTATGACTTTCATTCTCTTCTCCCCATCCTGGAGTCCAGGCCATGCAGTGTCACATGCCTGACCAAGACTCATTTCTTGTTCCTAAACACTGATCTGCCCGAGAACCTGGAAGAATAGGAGCTCTAGCCCCACATGCCAGTGGGAGAAGCGTCAGTAAACCACCAGGACTGCAGAGCACTTTGTAGGTGGTCAGTGCTATGGAGACAGGTGCCAGAGTGAGCCACGGCTTTTTAGGCACCCCATAGAACCCCAGGCAGGATTTCAGTCATTCATTTCTGCTTTTCTTTGTCTCTTAACGACGTTCACTAATGAGTTACTACTAAGTTACAGTTCAGGTGGGTCCAGAACAGAGTAACCAGGATGGGCCAGAAATCCTCTGAAGCATGCCGCCCACCCTTGAGGAAGGACCGAGTTGATGGGCTTATGTGACTGGGGAGAGGAAGGACCTCATTCGGTGTGTGAGCTACACCAGTTGTCTTTAAGTATCTGAAGGGCTGCCTGTGTGGGAAAGGCTGTGGTTTCGTTCTGTGGGGAACAGAGACTGTGATTGATGAGTAGAATATACAGGAAGATAGAGCTTATCTCGAGGTAAGGAAAAGGTCTGCAATCAGAGCAGTCAGCGGGATGAGTCCCTTTAGAAGGCATCAGAGGCATTCAACAAGTGCTGGGCACTTATTCGCTACGGGTGCTGTTGGGGGACAATCAAACTGAGAGCAGAGGAGTGAATACCACGTCTGTTTCTCTCTCTGTGTGACCCTGCGGGGTGGGGCAAGGTCCAGCTGCCCTGGGCGGTGCCCTAAGTCTCTCATCTGGCTGGATAGGCACCAGGGGGAAGGAGAGGAGTGGCAGTACCTTGGCGGTCCTGGAACCGGGCCTCCTTTAGGGTCTTGACCTGCCACTGGGAAGCATGGAGTGAGAGCGTTGCTTGGGACCAGCCACAGAAGCCATCCTCGAAACTGCAGTAGAAGCCAGCAGGGAGCTTACCTGCGGGGAGAGCACAGGGACAGTCATTTCCCGGAAGGCTGAATGCAAACGATGCCACAGTCAAGTATAATTAGCCAGGGTGACCACATTGTCTTGATGTCTATGGTACTGATCATGGTGAAGAGAGGTGCCAACCCCCAACTTGTACGTGTGTTGCTTTACTATTTTCTAATCTTCAAAAAAAACTGGTAATAACAGCTCCACAGCAACAGGTATTGTTAACCTAGTTTTAAATACGACAAAGCAGAGGCTCAGAGGCGTTAAGCAACCTGACCAAGGTCACCGCGCCAGCAGGTAATCCGGTTTGAACCTAGCTCTTCTACTTCTAAATTTACATGGACCCACCAAGAACATGACCCAGGGAGAAGCCCACGTGTGCTCACTGGACTACTCTCCCAAAGCTCAGCTCAGTGGCAAGAACCGAACAGCAGCAGTGGCGGTGTTGGCCTGGAATTGGTTTGGGTTCCTCGAGCCACCTCTGTGTGCAGAGACACACTTGCTCAGAACTTCCTTTTTGCTCCCATTTTCCAGTCCCCTGACAGTAAAGTGAAGCCACACGAGCAGTTCTGGCCAATGAAATGTGAGTGGAAGGGAAGCATGTCTCTTCTGGATGGAGGCTGTGGGAAGCTCTGTGCAATTCTTCAGGCTCCTTTTCCTTGCTGAGAAGCCAAGGAGACTTCCTGTTCCCGGGGATGCTGCTGTAAGATGTGGAGCCCCTACCAGCCTGCATCCCAGAGAGATCCTGCGGAGCAGGGCCCCTCTCCCAACCCTCAGTGGATAGGGCCTGTGTCAAGTTAAGCCCCTGAAATGAGGGATGGTTTATTATTGCAGCAGAACCTCGCTTATCCTGACCAAGCAATCCCAGTTACTCGAGACTCTTTACAGCATCTGTTGGCTCAGCACAAATAGCCCCATTACCTTTTCCTCTGCATCAGACTGACCTCAGGTCCCATCGAAGAGGTCATAGTCAGCTTCATAGATCATATATTTTGCCGCTGCCCACAGAGGGAAGAGAGCAGGGAAGAGGGTTAGAGAGAGCTTATGCTCTATAGCTGACTGGGAGAACGGCTGCAGGGAAGGCGCTCAGCCCTGTGTGGACATTGCAGACTGTGGTGACAGCGCCCAGTAGTCCCTGGCCTGGCTACGTCCTGTGCAAGAGAGACCGCACAAGGTGCTGTCCTTCCTCTGTCTCGCCTTCCTGGCTGTGGCAGGCTAACACAGAGGCTCCGACGCACCTGGCTGTGACAGCACCTTCGTGAGTTATCGCTCATTTCCCCCAATTCTCTGTGCATTTCACACAGCGGCAGCGTTATAAATTAAAACAGGCTGTCACGACTTGGACATCTCTTCCCATTTATACCCCCCTGAAGAAGTCATTTCCCCAAGCCCTGCATGTTCCTCTGATTAAAAACCCAACAGCTAAGGAGGCCTTTCTGTTTTATTTTTTATGCCTCCCTCAAGGGATCCCATAGCCACTTCTTCTGCAAAAACTATCCGGTGACCTTCCAGGGAGCGGGGAGAGTCCTTTACAAGTGTGTTTGGTGTTTGACCGGCACTGCAATGGAGGATGCTAGCAGGGGATGGGCTCCCTGTTAGGAGGAGGCAGGGCTGAGTTGGGGCCTGCAGGGCATATCACCCTCTCCTTCCCATTTCAGGAGGTGAGGGGGAGGGAGATCTTGATTCCTGAGTGCTGATAACTCAACGGCCCTGGAGTGGGACACCCGAGCTCTAGCCTAGCCTCTCTGTTGCCTATGGTGCAATCACTCAGGCAAGCACTTCCTTCCTCAGCCCCAGCTCCCTCCTCTATAAAATGGGGTGATAGTAGTGTCTAGGTCATAGGGCTGTTTTGAGGACAAAATGAAAGAGAGAGTGTAGAAACATTTTATAAACAGACAGGGTTGAGCAAATACACAGAAGTGGTGGCATTATTCATCATCCTTCTCCCCTGGGCAGGGGAGCTTGCCAGGGGGTGCCCTACAACAGCTCAGCTACCCAGAGGCAGAGACAGTCCCTCAGCTGCCTTTCTGGAGATGCCCCTGCCTTCCACCTGTGCAGGGGTGAGGAGAGCTGCTGGCGCTCTACACCTCCTAGCCCACCTTGTTCTAGCTTGGCACAGGATCCAGGGTGAGCTGGGACTGTAAGCCCCTTTCTTTTCAGGAGGTAAGCAAAATTGGCCACTGGACAATTTATGTGATAACTAAGACCTCGAAGAGTGGGTGGGGAGGCAATGAGAGGGTGTCTAGTACTACTAGCATATGGGCCTCTGTGCTCAACAAGAAGCCACTCCTAACGAAGCTGGTGGGCGAGGGCATCAGAGCAGAGGCTATTGGTGGGTTAGGCCGGGTTTGGGAAATTGCCACTAAGGCCAATTGCTGAGCACAACGTTGGCACACAGGGTTGGTCTAATGTCAGCTCCTCCTCTCATCCACCCCAGGCGGCTGAGCAGTGCTTGGCACCCTGTAGGATCGCCATATTTAGCTGATGATGGAATGGGAGTGAATTCAGTCCTCTACATTCTGTCATTGAAATGTGGGCCCAGGGACCAGCCGCATCCACATCACCTGTGAAACTGTGAGAAGTGTGGAACCTCAGGTCCCCCACGCCAACCCCATCCCCAGAATTGCAATCTGTATTTTTAACATTCCCAACATCTGAGCAGCACTGCTTACCCCACCCTCTCCTTGGGCTGCAGCCAAGTATTTCATTGGCCGGATGGCAAGTCGGGCTGTGTGTGGGTCAATCCATCCCACAACATTGGCAATTATGACACCTGATTCCACTCTAAGAGAGACAGATTTGTGGAGTCACAGAGATGTGACCTCAGAAACAGCTGCAGGAACTGCCAAGTACAAACTCCAGGCCAAATGACACCACTTCTTTTCCTTTCTGTGTGACAACTCAGTTAACATTTTTGATAAATATGTGTTATACATTTCCTTGAAAATATAGAGTCATGGGGGAAAATGTTAGCAGAAATACATCAAAATATTATGGTTATCTCTGAATGCCTGAGAGGGAGGATTATGGGTGATAGTTATTTTCTTCTGTGTACTTCTCTAGATTTTTCAAATATTTTACAACCAACATGTTTTATTTTACAATAAAGAAACATAAAAAAACCTGTTTTGGCTGACAGGAAAAGCATCCCCACTAAATAGATGAGATTATTAAGTACATGGAGGGGAAGTGAGCTGCTTGCAAATACCTGGTGAGTCAATGACCCACCCAGGAGATAAAGCGAGAACACCTCATCCTTTCCTGGGGAGCCACATGCCATGAGGGTCACTGCTTGACACCCAGGGGCCCTCGAAGACACCCTTCGATGGGTGATAGTGTCCTAGATGTTTCACTTGAATCAGTAACATTTAATTTAAGGTGACCAGACGTCCCACTTTTGGCGGGACAGTCCCAATTTTTAACAATTTGTCCCTCGTCCCACGGCGTTTTAAAAAAGTCCCGATTTTTGGAAAGAGACATATGTACTACTCTTTGTAATATTTTAAGTAGCAATAATAATAATAAAAGATACCCCCCTCCCCCTTCAATGGTGTCACGCTTTACCAATGTTAAAATCTGATGACCTTAATTTAATCGGAATGAGGGAAGAAGGATGGGTTTGGAGGACCAGGTGTGCATGGACAGGGCAATGCCGTCACCTCCATTTCAGGTCCCCACTTATCTCAGACAGAGATTTGTTTGGGGCTGAGTCTGAAAATCGAGTGAAGCCCCAGTAGGTGTGGGGGATTCCTTCTGGCGAGAGTGTGGCGTGAGGCTTGATGGGATAGAATCTACTTTTCCCTTCAAATTCCAACCATGGCCAGGCTTGGTTGACTATCCTGGACCAAGACTGGCAATGCTCGTGGGGGTACCTTTGAAGATCTGGACATCCCCAACAGGTGAGCTCCTGTTCAGAGAAAACATTCTAATAGGTTCCAGGCTACCTGGGAAGGGCCAGGTGAAGTCAAGAGCATTGGACATCAACACATAACACATTAGTGGGCACCATGTTCCAACTCACATTACAGATGAGAAAACGGAGGCCCGGAGGTGGGGATGAATGATCTGACCCCCACCTCACTCCCTAACCTTTTCCTGGTCCCTTCTTCCTGGATGGAACTATAGCTAGGATTGTGCTCCGCAGAACCAGCTGCTAGAAACTCACAGAACAAGAGTCTGGCTGTAGTGGTTCAGAGTGTGGGATCTAAAGTCAGACTGACTTTGAATCACTGCTCAGCCACTGGCTAATAGTTTGACCATGGACTTCAGGTCCTCATCTGTAAGATGTGTGTAATGGCATCACATAGGATTTCGTAAGGGTGAAATAAGTTAATACATGCAAAGTGTTTGGAGCGACTCCCAGTACATAGTAAATGCTCAATAAATGTTAGCCAATATTATTACGTCTGTTGCTATCTTCACGGGGATGATTTCCAGAATCAACACCAGTCAGTGTGATAGGGAAGACAGCAAATATCCCACAGAGAATGGGGGACACAAACAAGGAGAAGGATACTGGCTAGTAGTACTGTAAAGATCAGAGTGGCAGAAAGATCAAAATAACTCTCCTTCTGAATTGAACTTCTCTTCCTAGCAACCGATTTCTGTAGCAAAGACCTTGGTGGGGGTACTCTCCAGTGCGGAGCTGTCATTCCAACAGCTGGTCAGAGCAGCTGTTCAAGTGCTGCTGAAAAGGTCACAGGGCCCCAGGTGCCTACCCTTGGGCTCACAACTAGGCTGCCCTCCAGCTTGGAATTGGTCCTGGAAACTTGTTAATAGCAAGTCCCTGAATGGTGGGAAAATGCTCTGAGCTCACAGTAATGGTCAGATCCCACAGGCTCAATGCTCTAATCACGGCTCTGTTCCTGACGTGCTGTGTGACCCGAACAAATCAATTACCTTCTCTGTGGTTTCATTTTCCCAGTTGTAAATCAGGGCATGCCCTGCCTGACCTGCGTCCCTGCTGGGAAGTGGGCATCAAGGAACTTAAAAAGAAAAAAAGGCAAAAGCAAAATCACACAGCTCAGAGGCACTTCTGGAAATACTGCAGAGACCAATAACTAGAGACACATAGAGGCCTCAGCCTGGGCAGCTTGGTGGCTAGGTTCATTCAGGCCACATGCAGAGTAAAACTCTGGGAGACAGGCCAGGAGCCAGACAGTGTGGGCAGACAAGGCGCCTACCTGCAACTCCTTACTGAATTGATCTAAACAACCACAATTCCACCATTATTGGAAAACTTCCCTCAAAAGTTTTGCATAAAAGGTCGTTTTTAAGTTGAAAAATGGATTTCTTTATTGCTTCATATATAAGAGAATAAACAAAACCATTTTCCCCCAAGGGAAAGTCTGTCCTCCAGATGACCTGGGAAACACTGTTAACTTTTTAAAGCTATTTTGCAGGCCAGTGTCACGGGGCTGGTATATAGGGGGCGAGCATTGGCTGCTGTGTCTGGGTCCCACAGCACCCAGGCACACACCTGCTGCCTGCTTCCCAACCCTGTTCTGTTGTTTCCCCTCCTGCCCCATGTTGGAGTTTCAGCATTGAGGGCAGGTGCTGTGTTTTCATCTCTGCTCCAGAATCTAGCGTATTTTCTAGCTCACATTATATGTGTTCTGTGTTTTTAGTTTCCCTGGGGAAAATGTAAAAACCTCTAGTGTTTACTCCTAACCAAATAGCTACTGAGGACACTGTATTGAAGGGGAGTGAGCAGTGGGCTGAGAGTCAAATGCTGCTACAAACTACCAATAAGACCTCAGCAACTTGTTTTCCTCTATGGAGCCCAAGTTTTCCAACTCCTTTATTCATTTTAATGAACAAAGAGTCAGTTGTGCCAAGAATCACTTGAAATATTGGTACGGAGAAGAGTACCAAACCACATCTGCCCACAGAGAGGGAAAGAAACATGGAAACCACCCTCATGAAATGTAATGGATGTGCACCCACTAAGATGGCTAAAACAAAAAGGCAGATAATAATAAACGTTGGCAAGAATGTGGGGAAACTAGAACTATTATACATTACTGGTAGGAATGTAAGATGGTGCAGCACTTTGAAAACAGCTTGGCAGTTCCTTGAACTGTTAAATATAGAGTTATATGATCCAGCAATTCTATTCCTAGGTATATACCCAAGAGAAATAAAAACATCTGTCTACACAAAAACTTGTACATAAATGTCCACAGCAACATTATTCATAATAGCCCCAAAGTGGAAACAACCCACCATCAACTGATCAAAGACTAAACAAAATGTGGTTATCTGTACAATGAAATTATTATTTGACAATAAAAATACACAAAGAATGCGTACACACCGAATCATGAGTTGCCTTTGGAAATATTATGCTAAGTGAAGAAATTAATCACAAAAGGCCACATATTGTATGGTTCTATTTATATGAAGTGCTCAGAACAGGCAAATCTCTAGAAACAGAAGGTAGATTATGGTTGTATATGGCTAGTGGAGGGGGCATTGGAGAAAAGTAGGGAAAGATTTCTCGGGGTTTCTTTTGTGGAGTGATTAAAAATGTTCTAAAACTAGTAGTGATGGTTGCACAACCGTGACTATGCTAACAAAACACTGGCTTGCATACTTGAAGTAAGCGGGTTTTATGGTATCTGAATTATATCTAAAAAAAGGCTGTTAAAAAATAATGGATGCTATGGTGGGTGGAAGATACACCGAGTTGGGACAGGAGGTCCAGAGAAAGAAGAACCAACTCTCCCGTGGGGGTGGTCAGAGGAGGTTTCCCAGAAGAATCAACACCTGAGGGGTACCTTAAAGGAGCAGATGGGACTTGAGAAGGGACAGGACATTCTGGGTAAGAGATACCACACATACAAAGCCACGGTGGTTTGAGGGAGCTGAGAAGCAGTCTGATATGGCCGGACCTGGGGTACATGGAAACTGGGGAGGATGAGAGAGGTGGTAGGTGATGAAAGATGAGGATTGAAAAGTGAGGGAAGTCCGGGCTTTCAAAGTCATGTTACAGAGCTGGGCATTCGTCTGAACATGTCCTCTCTGCAAGAGGATATTAAGGGCATCACTTAGAAGATCTTGCTTGGTTCTTAACTTTCATGCTTTTTCTGGACCACATTTTTACCACTCTACAGATCTCAGCTCTGTCTCTTGAAGACTATAGCTTTTGAAAGTTGCCACTGAGACGAGACTCAAATGGCACAAGACATAGGAATGCGTGGGGTGATGGGGCAGGAGAGGGATGTGAGCGTGGCTGGGGTGAGGTGGGTGGGGCAGCCCATCTACTCACTGCAGAGCTGGTCCTCATCTTCTCCCTGGGCACAGTCACGGTGGAAGTCGCAGGCCTGGCCGAGCTGGAGGACTGTCCCGTTCCAGCAAGTGAAGGAACTCTGCAAGGCCATCTTGGAGCCTGGAGATGTCCCTGGAGAGCACACAGAGACACAGGCCTGGTCAGTGTGGGTGGCCTGGCTGCTCATATCCCAGTGGCCTGAGACACCAGTGTCTCAATCTGGTCACACCCAGGGGCAGCACCAGGAAGCTGAGAAGAAGTCAAAGCCCTAACAGCCCCACCACCCCCTGGGGATCTCATTTCCTAGTGATGGAAAGTATCAGAGTGGCCGACATTTGTCTATGTGCCCTCAACAGTCTGGGGTCCTCAAACCCATGGCTTTAGTGTGCCAGGTGGATGGCCTACAGGTGAGGCCTCATCTGCACACAGACAGCTCTACCTTCAAAGTCATATTTGGAGTATCAAGGGGACTATCTGGTCCAGTGTATGTCCCCCATGTTCTTGACCCTGGAAGCCACCACTGGAGTGATTCTAGAAATGTGCAGCACTCTTGGCTGGGGAACACAAGGAGCACCACTGTAAGGACCAGCCCTGGACCAGCCTCTCCATGACCAGTGGTGTGAGGCTGACCTTGTCCCTTCTCTGTCTGGCCCCCTGTCTCTCCATTTACAAAAGGAGGAGTTTGGACCATATTTCTAAGGTCTGTTCTAGTTCTGAAATTCCAGGTAAATCCTGTTATCCAGTGGAGGATGGGAGAGGATGCAGTTTATAATGAAACTGTTAGCAGTTATTTGTTTCTGTATCAAGAACAAAGTGTTATGATAATTAATTAACCTGTGACCCAGACAGCCAGGCTTCAGGGAGGAGAAGGCTGGACTTGCTGAGCATGCCCTTCCAAATGGGCACTTTTCCTGGGACCACTAGCAAGGGCTGGTGCTTCTCATGGCACCTCCTATTGCCCAGCTCTTGGGATGCAGGAACCTCCGGCCCACCCCACACCTGGCTGCCTTGCCCTCCATCCTCTTTTCTAGCTCCATCCCTGTGGCAGCCTGTGACTCGCAGTCTCCCCACCCCCATCCCATCCACCTCAGTGCTCTGCTGGGTGGTGGAGAGAATTACCCAGGATCCCCACTTGGGGGCCCTACAGCTTCTCTGAACATCATCTCGGGTGGGCTCCTTCAACCCTGGCTGTGAAATTAAACTGGTCTTTATTAGATTGTATTTTAAGAAAATCTCCCAGCTGACTGTGATGTGGGATTCTCCAGTTAGATGACTTTTAATACCTAAAATTCCATGATTTTCTGGTTCAGTGGACGCTTCCCAGTAGCATGGGCACTATCACCAAGTCCAGCCTGTTGAATTCTGGGATGCCTCTGTATGCCTCAGTACATCGACTTTGCAGAGAAGCTAGGAAGTCTTAAAAGTGCTTGTTTCCTTAGTGGGAAACTGAGTCAGAGAGCTGCAGTAACTTGCCTAAGGTCGTGAAGCTGGTCCACGGGATTCAGGCCCCGCATCAGACAGCAAAGCTGTTCTCTCCATCTCACAGGAGGGGAGCACTGGAGGTGGCCTTAGGCCCTCTGTCCCAACCTAGCCTAGCTGAGGCTCCACTTGGGAGCTGATGGCAGGTGGCCACTCGGCCCTGTCAGATGGGTCTCCGGCCTGGCTGGGCATTCTTGGTAACTCCTGAATGTGGGAAACGAGACCCTGATTCCCTCAGGGAATCACACCCAAGTTTTTGTTTTTTTTTTTTAAATTCATTTCAGAGAGGAAGGGAGAGGGAGATAGAGATGAAAACATCAATGATGAGAGACAGTCATCAATCGGCTGCCTACTGCATACCCCCTACTGGGGATTGAGCCTGCAACCCAGGCATGTGCCCTGACTGGACTGAAACAAGATCTCCTGGTTCATGGATCGACACTTAACCATTGGGCTGGGTACATCCAACTTTTTAAACCTGCTTTTCAAGGTCCTTTGTGATCTGGGCTCAAATTCCTTTCCTGTCTTACCTGTCTCTCCCCATGAACCCTGTGCTCCAGACTCAGCACTGATTCCATGCACCCTGGCTCTAGAACCAGCTCTAGTGTCTGCTCCCATCTTCTCAGCAGGTTGTCTGAACCTCTGTGTCCTCCCGTTCCCCACCCCCAGACCTAGCCACTGCCTGGCCCCTAAGAGGCCTCATAGACAGCCTGCACATTAGGTTACCTATCTGTGAATGGCTGCATAATGGACCCACCCAGAGACCTACATCCTAACCCCCCAAACTGGCAATTACGTTACTTTGTGTGGTAACGGGACTTTACTAATGTGGTTAAGTGAAGGACCTTTACATAGAGGAGATTCTCCTGGATTACGGAAGTGTATTTACAAGTTCTTACGGAGAGCAGCAAGAAAGACAAGTAAGAAGTAGGAGATGCCATGAGGGCACAGGAGTTTGGAATCATGAGCCAGGAGGTGCAGGCAGCCCACAGAAGCCAGAAAAGGCAAGGATCAGGACTCTCCAGTGGGAGCCTGCTCTGCTCTCACGACTTAGGCAGAGAGAATGAGTTCAAACTCTGCCCTCGGGAACTCTAAGGGAATACATTTGTGTTGTTTGAAGCCACCAAGCTCATGGTAGTGTGTTACAGCAGCCATAGGAAACAAATGCACCATCTAACCCAGACTCCAGCTGCAATGGAAGACAGTCCTCAGAGACTCCAAGCTCTGAAGCCCAGCACAGCCTTAGATCAGCTTCTCAGTTCCTTAATTACTCTGTGACTAGATTGCTGTGGTTTCCTGGACTGGTCATCTCTGCCCCCTTCTTCCTTACACAGAAGGAAAAATGTCACCCCTATCTGTCCCTGTGCCTCAAGATAGCCGAAGTCAATGGTTTCTCCAAAATCCAAGAGCAGGGACATGCACAATCTGGCAGTCATGTCCCCTTGGAAGCTGGGAGGTAAATTGTGTCTAGGAGCTGGGGTCCCCATGCAGAGGTGGGGCTTTGTTAGGAGGGGCTGTGGCCTTTGTCGCAGATCACAGCAAGGACACCTGGCATCATATATAGTGTCCCTGCTACCTGCCCAGCACAGTGCCAGCACTTCACCTGCCTGCTCACTAAACTTCACAGTCTCCAGGACAGGGCCACTCTTGTTTTTTCCACTTCACAGAAGCACAGAGGGAAGTTGCCAGTTAAGGGCCAGGGGAAGTGGTAGGCAGGTGGCCTCCAGCTGGGGGCCGCTGTGAGGGCCTTACTGGTGTGTCCACCCCAGCTGGTGGGCACTGCCTGCCCAGTGACATTGCCTGTTCTCTCCGTGTAAAGGCATTTAGGATAATAAGAACACTTCTTCACATTTACTTGGTGATTTTTAGTTTTCAAAGTATTTTTTTCTAGTGTCTTATATTGGATCATTATATACAGTGAGGACCTTCTTACCCTCGTTCCTGGCCCTAATGAAGAAAATATAACCAAAATGAAAACCCCTGTGACGTCTTCCTCAACCTATGGGACCCGTGTAAGCTTGTTATGTTTCATTCACACCTTATGATTAGGCCTATTTCTCATTATGTGCTTTCACACACCAATGACTTGTCATTCCCTCATTCTAAAAACATATGCCTATTGTCTAAAGTGTGAAACCAGAGTAAAAATAAACAAAAGCAGTGCCCAGAATACCATCATCCAGAGGCCATCATTTCTAACATCTCTGAAGTATTTTGGTCTATTCGTTAAAAGTGTGTACAGTTGTGCCATAAAATAATTAAGGTTGCAAGCTTTACCAAAGATTTAAAAATTCTCCAGAAGAATACCTTTTAATAGCTACAATACTTTGGGATACGCACCGTCATTGATTTCAACAGTATTCAATGTTTGGATTGTTAGACTGTTTATCATAACTCTTTGAAGACTCTCTTTGACCATAAACCTTTGCTTGCATTTCAGATTATTTTCATAGGATAGATTCCCAGAAGTAGAATTACTGAATTAAAGGGTGTAAACATTTTCAAGGCCCTTCAAATATACTGCCAAACTTTTTTTCTAGAAGTTAATCCAATTTACACTCTCCCAGCTGCGTTCACACATGCCTGCCTGTCTCACCACATCCTGGCCAACCCTGAATAGACCAAGATTTTTATTTTTAACTAAAGGAATTCCCCTGCTGTTTTACTTGGTATTTCTTTGGTAGTTAGTGAGGCTGAATATTTTTTTTTCACATGTTGCTAGCTTTATTTTACTTTTACGTTGCCCACTTCCATCTGCTGATTTATCTATTAGGTTCTTCATATTTTCATATAGAATTGTGAAATTATTTATTATATGCTTGACAATTTCTCCCAGGATTTTGTAAGTTTTTGTTCTGTTTATAACTTATCATGATATACAGCAGTTTTAAGTTGTACCTAATTCAAACCTATCCATATTCTCCTGGGCGATTTCTTCTTTTTTTTTTCCTGCTTAATTTGTTCCATGGTTACTGGTTATGTGTGGGTCTCTGGGTTTCCCTCTCATTTAGGAACATCTTCACCAGCATCTCATCTTTCAGTAACAGGGACCCAGACCACATCTATGACACTTTTGTAGATTCTCCCACCCTCCCCTCCATGAACCCTCCTTTCACTTGGACTTCTATCACTTATTATTTCTTGCATTTAACATGGCGGACATTCTGCCTCATGTTATAAGGTTTGTTGCTGTCTTCCTCACCAAACTGTAAGTGACTGGGAAAGAGATATTGAGTCTATCCTCATGAGTCTAAAATAGTACTTGGTATACAGATCTCTCCACTCCAATACTTGGGAATTGAACTGAACCTGTGCATTATATGTGGAAAGTTTTATACCTGTTTTATGGTTACACGGCTTAGCGTGGTTACACGGTTTGCTGAGGGATTGGTGAAAATTCACATTTTTGACAGCTTGTTCTCTACCCTTTTGTATTGTGTCTGCCTGTGGGGTCCCCCCTCCCATACCCAAGTGACAGGTGTCCTCAGGAGCAGTGATTGTGAATACAGAAGGGCAGGAAGTTGGCACCCCTGACCTTCACTCCAAACCTTAACAAAGGAGAGATCTGGTGGTGGGAGGGTAGTGCTGCTTTCACTCTCTGGATGCCCCAGAGTTAATCCCCAAATGTCTCTTTTCTCAGTTAGAGCACAGCCACAGCCCAGGGAAGCTGTCCCCTTCAGGCCTGCCTCTACCAATGCCTCTCCGCCTCCTTCCCCTGGCCGAAGACATCTCAGCTCCCTGGCATCGCAGCTGCCACAGAGAATTTTGTGCTCGTGAGAGATTCAATAAGACGTATGCCTGGTACTCTGATCTCTACTACCAGCCAAACTCAAAACTAATGAGGCACAACAAAAAACAACTGCTCTGTTTTCTCAAGTTCTTTTTTTATGGGGCCCATAAATTCCAAGGAAGGAAGTACCCTTGGTGAATGATTTTAATCAAGGGCCTGAGTTTCTTAAATGGTATCTTCTCTGTGGTTGTGAAGTGACTCCTCTGGCTTATGGAGGATGGTAACCTGAGGCCCTGGGTGGTGACAACCAGCCTTGGGGGCAGCGGATCCTCTTGCTGGCATTTCTTGATGCTTTCCACCTATGGGTGCCAGTAAATCCTGGTAACCATTGGAACGCCAAGTGCCCGAATCACAGAATGCTTAGGGAGATCTGAGAGCAAGCTGCTCTGGGGTTGAGTTGGTGCTTGGGGATCTTTTGTTAGTAAGGATTTTCTTGATGAGAATTTATTTATCTTTGAAATAGCAGTTCTTCCCAGAATAATGATGTAAGTCACTGGGGGCCATAAATTTCATCATTCCTTACATCTGTAGAGCATTTTAATAGCTTATGATGTGCTCGCATACTCCTTCCTTGTTTGAACCTCATAAAAAACTGGCAGGACAGTTATTATTATTCCTATTTGATTAATCAGAAGATTGGGGATTTAAGAAGCTAGGTAATGTGCAGAGAAATGCTTTTGAACTATAAGGCACTGTGAAATGCCTGTGGTCTCACAGCAAGTAAATCTCAGGGGAAGGCCCAGAGCCTGGTCAGATGATCCCAGGTGGAGTTTCTCTCCCAGACTTGGATTAGATCACCTTTGGGACCAGCACCCTGACTGCCCATGAGAGTCAGTAGGAAGTTAAAATTCCTGTTGATCTTCAGGCCCTCCTGGACCAATGAAATCAGTAGAGGGAGAGGCCCTTGGCATTGGTGGCTTTAAAAGCTACCTGAGTGATTCCCAGGGGCATCAGGGTGAGAACCTCTTCCCTAGAGGCTGGAAGATCTGCTCTTGAGATCCTAGGAGTCTTGGGTGTATCCTTTACCTCCATGGGTCTTCACTGTCCTTGATACAGTGAGGGTGGGACCTCAAGTTCAACCTTTAAGACCACCATCCATTTGCAGCATCTTGATTCTGGGATTCTGGGCAATGGTTGTTGGTGGCTATATGTTTATAAAGTTGATTTGATATGATTAGTGCCATCTTTATTAATGCCGGCCCTTTCATGATGCTCCCCTGAAACCTTCTTCCCTCCCGTGCATCTTTACTAAGCCACTCACACAGTAAGCTCCCCTTGGATGCCTCATGTTAGCTTTTCCTGTCTCAGTCATCTGTCATTTGCGTCCTGGAACCTGTCACCTGAAACAGCATGCCACACTTGTTTGCCTATTTATCTAGTCTCCAGTGCAGGAGAAATGAGTTCATATTTGCATCAGAGACATGTGTGGCCCAGGTCAGGTCACATGACCACTGTTCCATACCATGAGTGACCTACTGGGTTCTCTGGCTGAAAATGATTCCTTTTCCCCCATTGTGCATTCAAAGCAGAAACCCAACACGCTCCCCTCCTTCCATCATATCTTGGAGATTTGGTGCTAAAAAATCTACATAACTCTCCTTACTCAAATTTCTTTTTTAAATGAATGTCAAATTTTAGGTCACTTAATTAATTTTTAATTAAGGTGATTTATGTGGCATTTAAAAAGGCACATTTGTATCAGCTTTTGGGCTGTCTCCCACCTGCTTGCTGATGCCTAACCAAAGACACTCACTGAGGGAGAAAATTGAATGCTGCTTTGGCGAGAAGGGGTCTTACTCTTAAATGAAAGAGTAAGGGGATGTGATGTGTGGGAGGAGTCTGCCTACTAGAGAACGGGGAGGTCAGGAGTGGGGCTGGGCCAGGTTCCCACTGTAGAAACTTACTGCTTCCTGGGATGAGGAGAATCAGGTACTTCAGGGTAAACAAGCTCAGAGACATGAAAATGGATGGTGACGTGATGAGGATGCAGTCAAATAGCAGGCATAGACTAACAGCTGTTACTACTGTGCTGACATTAAAGGAAGGCCTGTGAAGTGTGTAAATTAAGCCTGGCAGAGACCAATCCTGCTGAGGGCTCTGGGACTCATAAATTGGAGTGTGGACAGCCTCATTATAGAACTGGCATCTTGGGTTCCTACTCAAAATGTAAGGCCTAGCTGTGGAGGGCTGACAGTAGGCTAGGTAGGAAAGCACTGTGCTGGGAATCAAGAGAGCTGGTTGGAGGCCTAGTTCTGTGACAAGGCTCTGGGCCACAAGCCAGGCACTCCTATTCCGGGCCTCAGTTTCCTTGTTTGTGGACCCTCAAAAGCCAGCTGTTCACATTAACCATGGGCTTAATCTTTTGCCGTGGTGGGGTGTCCAAAGACCCTCTGCAACTAAGTCACACAGGAACTTGTTAATCATGCTTTCTGGGTCCCCTGTAGACCTACTGAGTCAGAAGAGCTGGGGGCAGAACCCTGGAACCAGCATGCCCCACAGTGCCCTGGCTGACAACAGGGTGCACAAATAGGGTGAGAACCTCTAGTATAGAGAAGTAAGTGGGTCCTCAATTTCTTCTTCCCTTAGAAGAATGCCAAGCCTTCTAGCCCCATGCACTCCCTCACTGGGACAGTTCCCTCCTGGGGTCAGGGTTATAAGAGCTCTTTTCACACCCAGTTCCATTTCTGTTATTCTACCAGCGGTGCACCCTATCACTTTGTTCTGTTTGCAGCGATGAGCCCTCTCAGGTGTAGAGAAAACAATACTCGGTTGCAGTCCCCTCTTCTACCAGCTGGCGGTTCACGGGATTCTTCTCTTCTGTAAAGCAGGGATGCTATCTAATGTATAGGATTCTGGTGAGGATCAAATGAAATTGTATACATAAACAATATGTGAGGTGCTTATGAGCTAATTTCATAGAGTATCCATCCCAAGGGGTTTGGGAGAATTGACCATGTAGGGTTGGTGAAAGGGATCAATAAGGGGGCTAAACAGGCCAGATCCTGGGGACAGTCAGCACCTTAGGGAATCCCTCGCACCCCATAATATAGGTGAGCATCTACAGGGCTAGACCCTATCAGCAAAACAATGATAGAAACAAACCCAACAACAGTTTGCTACACAATAGTAGCTATGAAAAATAGTAGCTGCAATGATGTGTTTTCAAGATTATTTGTCTCCGGAGTCATCTGACCACCAGTTAGCTCTCTGAGCCCAGCTCCTCTCAGGTCCCCGTCCTGCCATAAACCTTTTCCGGTTTCCATGGCATTCCATCCCAATGGGGCTTGGTGCCCTGGCACGGCCTGCTTTCCCGGCTTTGCTGTGCTATTTTGCATCTTTAGCTAGACCCTATGACTTGCTTTTCTTGAACATGCAGCCATCACCACAGCCTTTGTGTAACCCGGTTACTTTGTCTAGAATCATGTTCTCCATCTGCACAATTCCTCCTAACTCAGATGCTTGCTCTCCAATGATGGTTCTTCCTTTAAGAAAGGCATGTGACTGGCTCCCCGGGGGTGCTCTGGTGATCACTGCACTCCTCTAACTGTGCTTTCACCTCACCCTGTTGCATGATATGTCTGCGTTGCTAGCGTCTCCCACAAAATTCTAAATTCTTTGAGGCAGGTGGTCCATCTTACTTAGTTTCTCTCCTGGAGAGTGTCTGGCACATGGCGGACACTAATGAATGCATGGCGAGGCAGTGCAAAATAGATCGCCAAGTTCACGCAGAAGAATGGGGTGAGGTGGAGTTTCCTGGCATTTTGGAAGTTGCTAATTCCTCTAGCTTATACCATAGAAATTCTACCCACCTTCTGCTCCCCTCCATCCCACCGAATCTTTGGAATATTGAATAAGAGAGAGTCAGCTCTGCAAAAAGGCTGTGGAGAAGCAGGAGCAACATGAGATCTAGAAACACAGCGAAGACTAGTGTGGCTCCAGAGGGTCACGGAGGGTCATGAGGGCTGGGAAAGGTGATTAGGGCTGGTAGGGGTAGGGAGTGCGGTGGGAGGGCAGAGGCCCAATTAGGAAGGACCTTGCAGGCCTCAGGAAGGGTTGTGGATTTTGCTTAAGGAGTTTAGACAAGGGACAGAAACAATCTGATTAGTTTTTTAAAAGGTCATTCTGAGCAATTTAGGGAGAATGCACTGGAGAGGGCAATGGAAGTGGAAAAACTAGTTTGTAGGCTGTAACCAAGCAAGCAAGGGAGGAAGTAGCTTGCATGAGGCTGTGATGGTGGAGATGGAAAGGAGTGAGTGATGTGAGTTACACATGGGGGGGGGAAGGGGGGTGAATGACAGGAGGGCTGATGGCTGGCAGGTGAGGAGGAGAGAGGGTGACATCAGGATGGTGCTGGGTGAAACAGGGGCTGCCAGCTGGCATGACAGAGCCAGCGAGCGTTTGTTTCAGAATCCCGGCTCCTTGACAAAGTCAGTCTCCATATACATTCACCAAGAACCACTAAGATTCCCTCAGGCCATTAGCAGGAAAGCAGAATGTGTTTCATTTTTGCTGCTGAGCTCTCTGAAGAAAGTAAAAATTTTCTTATTCCCTTGTACCCTCAACAGCCCCTTTATTTTGTTGCGCGGTCCTTTTCCTAAGGTTTCCCTATACGACATTTATCTTCATTGCTTTGCTGAAAAGACATGGCCATCATTTTATTTTTAATATTATAAATAACCTCTGTGTACACTTTGCCATTAGTCTCCCTGAAAAGTGGTGACATTTAACCATTCTGCTCCACAGCTCCCCATAAAATATGTTGTTTTCTCCTCTTGTTTTTTCAGTAAACAGTGAACAATTCCAATCGTACCTTGGAGATTTAATACTAATCACAAGCAAATTATAGCTACAACTGAGACCAGGGGAGAGGCTGTGCAGATCACACAGCCGGAAGGCTGCTAGGAACAGAGAGCAGAGGTGAGCAGGGGGCATGCAGACTGAAGGAGCAGAGCAGGAGTGCTATCGCGGGAGGGGCCTCTTAAGGCACCTCGGCACTGAAGGGAGTTGGGAGGTTCGGCCTCTTGAAGACAGATGGGAGGTCATTATGCCTCCACCTGGTTTGTAGTAGCCATGCTGGGAGGTTTGGCTAAAGAGACAAGCTGGCCATTGGATGCTGACACAGGTATCCATCTACGATAAGAATGCCTACCCTCACCATTTATTGAGTGCTTATAATCTGGGTACTGTATATGCATTACTTTATTTACACCTATAGCAAGTATATGAAGTAGTTGTCACTATCTGTACTTTATTGAGAAGAAACTAGGACCCAAGGGTTTGTAAAGACATCCCCAAAGTCCTTGAGGCAGAATTTGATGTCTACCTGAGCCCAGAGCCCATGCTCTTAATCAGTATGCTAGACCCACCAGGAGGGTTATCCATTTCAGGAGCCCCAGGAATAAATGAGAGGGAGGATTATGAGCTGCAAGCCAGAAGAGCCCCAAAGAGACAACGTGCAACAGGCTAGAGACGGACACCGGGGAAGGAAGCTGGCAGTGCCAGGGATCATGGTGGTGGGGAGTGAGGCTGGCTGGGGCTCCAGACCAGACTATTGTCCCTCTGAGGGCTGATAAAAATGTTTTCAGGGGATGCTGTACCAGGTAGGTGCTAAGACAGAGTCCAGGCACAGGGGAACAAGATGGGAGTTGAATATCAGAATTCATAGTTTGTTTTCTGGGCCAGGCAAAAAGCCCATCTCTTCTGTTGTTGAGTCCAAGAAGATAGTTAAAGAAAAGTACTTTGAGTATCAGCAAATGATTAAGATTTAATTTTTATTATGAAGCACCTGACATTCATACAGAATCTCACCAGACCTATAAAAGGCTCACAACTTCACCTTCTTGCCTTTACTGAAGGTCACCTCCTTAAGGCAGCTTTTCCTGGAGATCCTATCTAAAACCTCTCCCCTGTTCTACCCCAAAACACAGGCACTTCCTATTTATCTTTATATTTCTGTATTGTTTTTCCTTGCTACTTATTCTGGGCATTATACACTTTCCTTATTAGTTTTTTAAAAATATATTTTATTGATTTTTTACAGAGAGGAAGGGAGAGGGATAGAGAGTTAGAAACATCGATGAGACATCGATCAGCTGCCTCTTGCACACCCCCTACTGGGGATGTGCCCGTAACCAAGGTACATGCCCTTGACCAGAATCAAACCTGGGACCCTTGAGTCCGCAGGCTGACGCTCTATCCACTGAGCCAAACTGGTTAGGGCTCCTTATTAGTTTTGTTGCTAGGCTTTCTCCCCCACTAGCAGTGTTGTCAGTGCTGAATGTCCCTCCAGTTTCTACTACAGTGCCTGGCACATAGTTGAGAGACTAGGCGAATGTATCTCTTTCATAAATTATTTTGGGCAATGGATTCAGAAGCATGATTCATGTTTTAATCACAATATAGAGTTGGTGTTTCAGAGAAAAGGCATACTTCCATGTAGTCCCAGTCCCTATGGACACATGTGTGCAAAGCTGGGATCTGTTCATACAAAAAGCAAGTCATGGGAGAAGCTCATCACAGTGATTGTGGTCTTCCCTGTTTCTAAAGACCTTGCTCTGTGCTGCCAACTCCATTTGGGAGGACGACTGTACACTTAAACGCACAACTGAACACTAACTGGGGGGGGGGAGGGGAATAAAGCTACAGGCATGGACTGCTGGGAGCCCTCCCCTTCTCTCTCCCCTCCACACAGAGGAGAGTGTGATGGCCAACTCCCAGTAAGAAGTGAGAGACTGTGAAACTGTCAGAAAATACTGCATATTTTGGGATCAAAACCAAGAGGGAGACTGAGGCCAGACCTCATGCTATTGATATTCAGTGGGCGGGCTACTTGCAGCAAAGTCAGAAGGAAGCAGGGTTTCCCTGGAGGGAATGTAAAGAGCTCCCGTGTTATTCAGTTTGATAGACAAGGAGATGTGGAAAGGAGGCTAGGCTCCCATGGAAGATCAAGGTCACTTGCTTTGGCTAGGAGTCAAGAATGTATGTATATATTTTAGTTTCCAGTTCTTTTCTAAGGTTCTTGTGTCAGAGTCTGACCTCAGAACCACGACATTGGGAGAAACCTGGGAAAAGGAAAGCTGGATGACAGGCAGGAGGAAGGATGAAAAATAAGAAGAAATAACATTCAATGAGTGCCTACTATGTACCAATGAGTGCCTGCTACGTAACATTCAATGAATGCCTACTATGCGCCAGCCATTTTCTTTTTGTGTGTATTATCTTTTACTTGATTCTTTGAATGGATATAACTCAAATATGCAAGAAGATAAGTGATTGGAATGGCTACTACAAGAAATGGAAAATAACAAGTGTTGGTGGGATATGGTGAACAAACTGGAACCCTTATGCACTGTTGGTAGGAATGTGCTAGTAAAAGGGTGTAGCCACTATGAAAAACACTGTGGTGGTTGCTCAAAACACAAATAATAGAATTACCATATGATGAGTAATTCACCTCTGGAGATTATATATATATATATATATATATATATATATATATATATATATATATATAAACCCAGTGTCCATCAACAGATGGATGAATAAACACAGTGTGGTATAGGTGCACAACAGTATATTATTCAACCTTAAAGAGGAAGGAACTTCTGACACATGCTATAAAATGGATGAAACCGGAGGACACTATGCCAGTGAAATAAACCAGTCACAAAAAGACAAATACTGCCTGATTCTTCTTAGATGAGAGACCTGGAGTAGTCAAATTCATAGAGACAGATAGTGGAATGTTGGTTTCAGCCAGGGACGAATGGGAGGGGAGGATGGGAACTATTTAATTTAATTAATTTAATACAGAGTTTCAATTTTGCAATACGAAAAAGTTTTGGAAATAAATATTTTTAACACAACTGAAGGGTACTCTTAAAAGTGGTGAATTTTATGTTATATGTATTTTCCCAGAGTTAAACAAAAAGATGACTGGCCTTTCAAATAAGCCCTAATTAAGACGGCAGGACAAGAAAACAACAGCATGGCCTATGAGATATCTGTCCCGGAGGCCCTCAGGTTCTTCTTCTCTTACTTTTTTAAAAAATATATTTTTGCTGATTTCAGAGAGGAAGGGAGAGGGAGAGAGAGATAGAAACATCAATGATGAGATGATAGGCTGCCTCCTGCACACCCCACACTGGGGATTGAGCCTGAAACCCAGGCAGATGCCCTTGACCGGAACTTAACCTGTGACCCTTCCATTGGCAGGCTGGTGCTCTATCTACGGAGACAAACCAGTGAGGACCTACCTTTTCTTTTAACCCATTCCTGCCTGGCTTCCAGTGGAAGGGGCTGGCATGTGAGGCAAAGGTCACGGCCAGATGCACTGGCTGGAGCGAGAAGGCCTCACCTCTGCTCCCACACTGCCGCCTATTAGCTGAGAAGTGCTGCACCTGGCATGACCTCTCTCTCACCTACAGTCTGTTTATCTGTGAAATGACAGGGTGGGACAAGGTGAGCTCTGAGGGGCCTTTATTCCCCCTCGGTTGTGGGTCAAGGAGCCAATGACAGGGAAGAGTGGAGAGGAATTCCACAGTTGAAGGAAGGTGTCAGGGTGGGAGAGGGAGGGTATGTTGATCGTGATAAATGTGGATGACAAATTGGAAAGCCTCAGGGAGACTCCTGTTCAGCTAGAAGCCGCTCAGGCCCCACACTGTGTTAAATGTGGGCACGTCACGCAGAGGGCTGCTTCTGGCCCAGCAGGCCCCCAGCACGCAGGGCTCCATTTCCATTTTTATGAGTATTTCCTGAACTCTCAGGGGATTTCTATCAGGTACCATGTACTTGAGACTGAAGTGCCACTGAGCAGAGTTTACAATTTCTTTTTGAGAAAACAGGTAAGAAAACTAACAAGACTTGATGGGCCAGGTCTGTGAGGAGACCTCCAGGACATTCATGCCCACAGGTCCCAGGCAGGCCTGCCAGGTTCCAGGGGCAGCGGCACAAGTCTCCTCTCACTCAGGGAAGGTCCAGAGCAGGCAGTGCTCTTGCCCTGGGGCTCCTGGGAGTGCGAGGAAGAAATGTTTTAGGTGGACAGAATGGAAAGTTTTCAGTTGCTGGCTGTCCTCAATCTCCATGGCTCTTTGTATTGCTGAGCACACACAGAGGTTGAGGAAAGAGGACGGGTTTTGGAGATAGATGGGCCGAAATAGAATTCTGACTTCAACAACTGGTCTTTTATAAAGTACTTGATTGCCTTGAACTTCAGAATTTATCTTGCAGGGTTGTTTCAAGGTTTAGAGAAACTACAGGTAAGCCTCAGTGCCTGGTACATATAGCAGTGGGCTTTCAAAAAATAGTAGATGAAGAAGAAAACATGGTCTTCATTATTGAGGCCATCCTGTATGTTGGGGCAGATATGTGAGCTAGTAATAATCTAATCTAATAAAAGAGTAATATGCAAATTAACCATCACTCTGAGACACCTAAGCCATGCCTACCAGCCAATCAGAGTAATGGTATGCAAATTAACTCAGCCAAGATGGCGGCTGGCAGCTATGGAGCTAGAGCAAACAGGAGGCCAGCGATGGAGGAAATTGCTTGCCTAGTCCGGCTGTGGCCTCCACTCAAGGCAACAAAGTTTCAATTATGGAAGATAAATAAACCCCAGAAACCTGCTTCCAGCCAGCCTCGTTGGGACCTTGGGTCAATAGGAGCTGTGGCCAGCCTACAAACAGCCCTCAGCCCCTCACCTAGGCTGGCCAGGCACCCCAGTAGGGACCTGAACCCTGAAGGGACTGTGAGCATCCTGAAAATGGCCCTCAGCCCCTCACCCAGGCTGGCACAGGTGGACATCCCCCAAGGGGTCCCAGACTGCAAGAGGGCACAGGTTGGGCTGAGGAACCCCCTCCCCCAAGTGCATAAATATTTGTGCACCGGGCCCCTAGTAATAATAATAAGTGCTAAAGTAGGTGTGTGCTGTGAAAGTTTTAAAACATCTGAAAATTGTTTAATGATTTTCGTGAGAGAATTATTGAGAGGTGGGGAATCTGTCTCTTCCCCATGATACGGGCAGGTTTGGGACTGCTTGGACTAATAACATATGTTGGAAGCCACCATGTAACTTTTGAGGCTAGATCATAAAAAGCTATGCAGCTTCCACCTTCCTCATAAATACATTTGACTTTGGAGCCTGAAGCTTCCACGCAAGAAGCTTGACTACCCCAAGGCTACCATGATGGAGAAGTCAAGGGCAGGTGTTCAGGGAGTCAGAGGTCAAGGATGGGCACTCAGGGATAGTCCCAGCCAAGCCCAACCTCCCTGCATCTCTGCTAATGCAGTAGACACATAAGCGAGGCCCAGTGAGATCCCGCACTGTATTGACCTGTCAGCTGAGTACACTGCAGGACCTCTGTCAATCACAGGGTACAAAGCAATTACCTAGTAGAGCCCTGACTGGACTCTTGTCCTTCAAAATACAATAGTTGCTTTAGGTAGTTATCTGGAGTATTTGTTCTTTAGAAATAGATAACTGAAATGTTTGAATGACAGGCCCACAGAGGAGGGGATCTAACTATGGGGCAAAGGAAGGCTCTAGAAAAAAGGTGACACTTGAGTTGTACTCAAATAATTGGCAGGAGCTCATCAGACAAGAAGAAAGGACAAGGAAGTCCCCAGAAGAGGACAGAATGCCCACCTACACTGCTTCCTCTTGCAGGGCCAGCTGGCATGAGTTAGGGAGGTCCAGGAGGCAGGGCTATGTCAGGAGCTTGAGGAGCACCAAGAAGATTTGACTGTGGTTCAGGGTAGCATGTCCAGGATGGCCCTGAGGTGAGGGGCATTCTGGGAAGGTAGAGCTGTGGGAAGGGCCAGCAAATGGCTGCAGAGAGAGAGAGGTGGCTCTGTTTCCACTAACTCAGCTCCCCCATCACAAGCTTCTCCCTGTTGCCCTCCACCAGCTCCTGTCCCAAGGGTAGTCCTCGGGGCTCTGAGAGCAGCTGGCCCCACAAGTGCAGTCACTGCAGAGGTTCATGTGTTATGGATTCTTAGTGAAGCCAAGACTGGCCTGAGGATGGAGAAATACCTTCTTCCCTCCCCTTCTCTACTCCAAGGATCTGCTTCTTCCTCCATGCCACCTGCAATGTATGCCAACAGTCTGTGAAGCCAGTCATCCCTAGTGTGACATCTGGAGGCAGGCAGCCTTGTGGTGAGTGATGTAGTGGAGATGACGCACAGGGTTTCTCCTGTGGGTCACAGCCTTTCCTGCCACAACCATCCCTCCTTCCTCCCTCAGCAAAACCAGGGAAGCGAGTGAAGGCTCTGGAGTTGGCCACTTACATCTGCCTGACCTTGGATGGTCCCACCTCTCTGAGGCTCATTTTTCTTTCTGAAGAAGAATGTCTTTTTCTTTTGCAGGCTAATTATAAAGATAAGTAGAGTTTAGGAAAGCAGTCAGATAAAGGCTGGTTTGTAACATTTTTCTCTAGTTTCCACCTGGGACTCCATCCTACAGAAGAGAATGGGCAGGAAGCTCCACTCTGGGCTCAGAGAGGCAGCCACTGGCCTTCCTTGTCAGTGAGCTCTCTTGGCCAACACGAGCCCCTCATCTGTCCAGCACACACCTGTCTCTGGGTAGACAATTGTAGGCCCTGGCTTCTGATGGGGCTGCTCTGTGCTGGCTTCCCCTCATGGCTCTCTGTTGAAGCTCTTGGCATGGCAAAGGGCAGAAGGCAGGTACCAGGTGGGAAGGAAGATGCTGGCTCAGAACTGAGGGGTGACCCAAATGTCAAGCTGCAGCAGAGCCATTTCTGGACCTGCCTGGGGTGTTGCCAACTTGCTTAGCCTCCTTGCCTGTGCATATTCTGGCCTAAGGACCAGCACCCTAGTATTGATGACTGGGACTCATCCAAGTTATTGACAGAGCCAGATGTGTCAGCCTGGAATGTCTTATGTCAAAAGAAGGGTCAGCAAAGAAAATGCTCTCAGAAAGAGATGACGCACAGAACATCTTTGGGCTAAACAGCCTGCTTCCTAAAATGACCATGCCCAGCCTCTGAGGTCTCCTGCTCATCAGTGGTTGGGGAAGGGATGGAGGAGGGGCAGAGACCCAGTTGATCACCAAGATGCTGGTGCCAGGGACTTCCATGTGTATCACTCTGAATTTATGTTTCAGAAAGGAAATGAAAGTGAGGACCACTAACCAGAACATCTTATGAAGTTTCTCATACTGATGGCAAAGCTACTCTCTCCAATGAAGATAAACAAGCTCAAGTCTTTCAAGATAATAGATGAAAAAGTTAACAATTTGTGCATTGTTCAAAAAAGGATTTGCGTGACCTGCAGTTGTATATCATAAAAGCATTTAAATAGATCAATCAGGGTGATTGAAGAGTAATATTTTAGTAGAAGTATGCCATAGATTTCTATGTGATAACTAAAATTTGGCTAAAGTATACTTCTGTGCTTCCTAGAAGCCCAAGCAAAAGGGAAATATGATCAATTATAAGATTCAAAGTGTTCATGGAAAAATAAATGTTCTTTCTGACTGTGAGATCCAAGGTAAGTTGTTTTGTGTCTTAGGGTCCTCTTAAATGTTATAGTCGACAACACCTTCACCTGCATCTGTCATCAACACAATAGCAGTCATTTAGCCATTTTCTATAAAAGTGCTATCCCTGAGACACCTACGTCAATGGAGGGTTAGATCTTAAAAACTGGCCTGCACCAACTTTGCAAAGATCTGAAAATAACATTCAGTACCAGATGACTGGTGAGGTAGGGACTCTTGAATATCGCTGCTGAGAATGAAAATTGACAGAACTTTTTAGAAAAGCTTGGAAAGTTCCACTTCTAGGAAATGTCCTTGAGGAAACAGAGAGCTATACTGGAACTTAGACCCCCCCCCCAAACAGTCACAGTAGCTGATAGGCGCATAGAAGTGAAAACAAAGCAAGAACTCCAGTGGTAGGGGAGTGATAATAGAAGCCTGCTTCACACAAAGGTGTGTTTTTTGGAAGAACTTTTACCAACATGAGACAATGTTCATGATAAATTAACTAAAAAAATGCCCCCCACCTATATCTAAGGCTGTTGGAACAGCATGACAAAACCCATTTATATACACAAAGGAAATCCAGGAGGAAGATACCACATTGTTAACACAGTTACCTCTGAGCTGGAGGATTATGAAGGCTTTGAGTTCTGCTTTTTCTGCCTTTCTGAATTTCTGTGATCTGTAGTGGGCATATGTAACTCTTATAATCAGAGAAAGGAAACAGTTACTCTAAAGGAAGAATCCTCTTTCTTTTCCTAGGCCCAGGCCTACATTCTAGGGATACCTATTCACCGCATGTCTCTATTTATGAAACTCTTCAAAGCACTTTCTGTCCATTATCTCATTACTATCTCACCATCACTCTAGGGGGGGGCAGGCAGGGCAGGGGTTCCATCCCTTTTCAGAGGGAAAACGAATTCAGAATTCATGGGATGGTACCATTTGAATGAAGTCTCAGCTTTGTTTTTAGAAATCCACACTTGCCTGAGAACCTCCTGCAGATACAAGTAAGGACAGAAGTAGGGATGGAGAGATGGACCCTGTAAGACTGAACTACCAAGCTGTTGACACCTCTCAGGGCGGCCACATCCTGAGACGCCCACAGTGCCCTGGCAAGGCTTCTAAATCACGGTTTAGACTGCGCTTTTAACAGAGGCACAAATTGCTACTTTGCACTGCAGTGAATCTCAACATCTGATTTCCACTGACAGCTAAATTAACAAATCAGCTAAACTTCACTGTATTTTATGTCTCATCTTATGCCAGATTTAATGTGTCCCAGACACAACACGGTGCAGAGGAGTTGGGATTTACTGGCTCAGAGATAGCTGTAAACTATTTCCTGCATCCATTTCACTCAGTGAACTAGGAAGCAATTCCTGCGTCCATCTGTCAGAATCTCTGCCTGGGAGGAGATGAATGAATCGAGGCAGCTGACCTGGCCAGGCAGTCCCTGAGAGCTGGTCATTCACTCTGCGGCATGCTTCCGGGTCTTGGCTACAATCAATGGGGTGATTTCTCTCACAGTTTATTGCTCTGATGGTCAGATATGGCCTACACCTGCTCCCCTGATCTCACTTGGCTTCCCTGAAGAGCAACGCAGAATAAAATACCTTCATTTGCTCAGCACTCTCCATAGTTTAAAGCTCAAAAACATAAATGCTTTCACTTGATCCTGATACTAGCCCTCCGGCATTTTACTGTCACCTGATTTTATAGATAAGGAAGCTGGTTCAAGGTCAGATAGGTAGTAAGGGGTGGAGAGGAACTAGAATTGTGATCTTCTGGGTACCAGTCCAGTACACCTTCTGGAATATTCTAAGGGTGGGACCTTCTGACCCTGTTTGAAGAGAAGGACCCTGAGAATTCCTCTGAAGCCCTGGTACCTTACTGGAGAGCTAAATTCTGGCTCTCCAGGATGGAGGACACACTGGCCAGGCAGCACGACAGTGATAGACACCTGTGACATCATCACCATAAGAAATTACAGAACATCTCCATCACCCCCAAGGAACTGTGCATGCCCCTTTCAGTCCCTGTCCTTCCTGCATCTTGGGGCCCAGGCAGCTACTGGGCTGCACGTTGGCACTCTAGTGCAGTGTGTGTTGTAGGTAAATGGAATCATATGATTCCTACTCATTGGTGACTCTCCATTCTTGATAATACCACCTGTTGACACAGAGCCCAGACATGTGGAGGAACTCATGACAAATTCCTGAGAAGCCACCCCAAATAGCCAGTGGCACCATCAGCTTCTGGGTACAAACCTAACTCCACAGATTGGGATTGGTACAGCCAGACTTTTTTGTTTTTGTTTTTTGTTTTGTTTTTTTTTTTTACTAATTCTACAAGCCCTTATGCAATCTATTTGAAACAATAAGGATTCTAACATTCCTATATCCTTACCTCAAAGTATTGAGTCCTAGGAGGAGCTGGAGAGGAGAGAATGTGACCCTATTGAGATCACATATGATAGCTCACTTGGTAACTTAACTAAGACCACAAATTCTTAAGTTCTAGAAGTGCTTTTCAGGATCCAAATCCTGGTCTTTCTCTTGCCTGCTACCTTCTGATGGGCACAGAGACCCTGATGATGGAGACAGTGGGATGACAGTTGGTTATCACCCCAGCCAATGGTGACATTCCCTTGTTAGCAGCTCCTGCTTGCCCCAGGCCAGTGCTAAGCTCTCCCTGACTTGCATCAGCAGTCAGATCCACATCCTTGCAGTCACTGCCAGCCACAAGGGAATAGCCCCACACTGAACTCTGTGTTCCTTCAACGCAGACCCTGCTGATAAGACACTGGTGACCCCAGGGCAGACTGCCTGCAATCAAAATAACTACAGAGCATCATCCACATGCCACATGAGACAGTGGAGATAAATAAGACATGGCACAACCTCTTCCCCTGAGGTTCCCAACTCAGATATGACCATATGCTGGGGGATGCCAGACTGAACAGAGAGTGTGTCTGCTTGCTTCTGATTACATTCCAGTTATTAAGTAGGCAGCTACCTGTCTAGAGCAGACCTCTGTGTAGTAATGAGAGGCAAGAGCAGTCCCATTAGCACTTGGTAGAGATACCGAACAGAACCATGGAAGATCATCAGATAATCAGTTGGTTTGGGTGGGATGGTGTGTGTGTGTGTATGCAGGGAAGGAAGTGATGGGGCTGATACTCTGAGCAGCTAAGACCTTGGCACCTTTCTTAGAGGGCAGAGAGGAGATTTAGGGGCCCAAAGCAGAGAATTGGGAAGTCTGTCTCCTCTTACATCTTATAAAGAAACTGGTTGCCCAGTTGGCAACCCAGTTGGCCACCCCAAATAGCCAGTGGCACCATCAGCTTCTGGGTACAAAAACAAAAAAATTTGGCTGTACCAATCCCAATCTGTGGAGTTAGGTTTGGCTCAGTGGTTGAGCGTTGACCCAAGAACCAAGTGTTCTCCAGTTTGATTCCCAGTCAGGGGGGGTACAGGAGGCAGCTGATCAATGTCTCTCTCACACTGATGTTTCTATCTATTCCCTCTCCTTTCCTCTCTCTAAAAAAATAAAAAAATAAAAGAAACCTGATTGATGGTCCTAGTCATGCCTATGATGCAAGGACTACTTGGAGAGTAGGGGAATGTAGGAGAAAAAACAGGGGGGACACTCACCTCGACTGCCTTTCGGGCCCAGCCCTGGGAATAATGACCACTTAGGAAGCAAGCTGCTGTAAAGCTAATCTACATCAGCAGAGTGCTTTCCTGAGTCACAGATGTAACTGGGATTTACTCCAAAGAAGTGGTTCTCAAACTCTAGCATATGTCAAAATTATGCTTCCTAAAACCCCCAGATTATCCCACTCAGCAGCTCGGACAGAGCCTGATCACCTGCATGTCTGATTATGCAGATACTGGTGGTGCTGGCCTAGGGACTGTCCCTTGGATTTGGCTGCAAGGCTGTTGGGGTTTTCTGTTTCACCTTGAAGAATTTCTCATAAACTTGATGCGAGCTGATGAACTGGCCCCTCAGACAAGGGGAGGTTTGGGGGTGAGGAAGTCTACTCTCTTCTCTCAGAGGCAGCATGGTCTGTGCCAGGTTGGGTGGGTGCTGAAAGCATTAGTTGCAGGATTCTGCCCTCACCCCAGTGAACCAGACTCTCCCCATCACTCTGAGGCTGACTTGGCACCTCTTTCCAGCCAGATGGTCCCCCAGGGTGGTCCATCTGGGTCTGCTTATGAGAATGTATAAGCTGTGTCTGTAAAGTGCTGGCAGCTCTGGGGAGGGCATCTGAGTGCCAGCCCTTGTCATAATAAATGCTGTCCATTCATATGGTGAACTGTGTGTCCTCAGAGCACCCACGGGCCTCAGCTCACGGGGCCTTTGCAACAACTTGGACAATCAGGTCAGCAGGAAGTAAGGGGAGAGAGTGACCACGGATCCGTGGTGTCATTCTACAGTTGAAAAACTAAAGCTCAGAGGTACCAAATCACAAAGCCAGTTCGGACATTTCAATGAGCTAGCCAGTAGCAGGACCAGCGTTCTTCATACACTGTGGATTCACACGGTAAGACAGCAAGTACCAATGGCTCAGGTGGTTAATATCATGATTTCTGAAGCACTTTGACACTATCATGAGGTTAGTCTTTGCCATAATTCTGAGAGGTAGTGATAAGCCACTGAGAGGTTTGGTTCTTGTCCAGATACCACAGGAAGGACAAGGCAGGTCTGAAGGCAACCCGCGTTCCTCTATGTGCAGCTCCTTCTGTCAGGACAGACCCCAATCCAACAGCTCTCCAACAGTGTTCACTGAGATGTTTCATGAAAGGGGCTCAAATTCACTAGGAACTCCTCAGGGGTCTGAGCCCTGAAGCCAGGCTGCCAGAGTTGGACTGTCCATCACATGCTCACTTGTAAGTGTAGGCAAGTGGCTTCCCCTCACTGAGACTCAGTTTCCCTGTGTGCGGTGGGGGGAGTAAGAACCTTCTTCATCAGGACTTTGTAAGAGCAAATGAGCTCGTGATGCAGCTCTCAGTGCAGCCCAACTGGGCGAAGCCTAATGAATGTCGGCTCCACTGCTCTCAGGGCCCCTGATGACAGGGGCAGTGACTGCTAACTTCACTGGTTTGGAGGGGCCAGTGGAGTCAGCTTTCTTCTGTGGTGGATGCTGGGTCCTATTACCAGGAAGCGGTGGTTTCCCTGGCCTGAGGCACAGCCTGTCCTTCCATTCTTGACCTCATTCTGACTGATGTCTTGACAGTAGGTCTCAGCCTCGGTTTTGGCCTCTCTTTGTTGGTGGTCTCATCCAGAGAAAGTCATTTCAAACTGTTTGCAGGTGACGGTGCTGCCTGTAGACTGAGATTAATGGGCAACACTGGCTTAATAGACCATTAGGAATCACAGTGGGGAGATCATCATCGCACATTATGCAGAGGCAATTGGCACAGCACTGACCAGGGTAGGGGGTGGCAGCTGAAGAGAGAGGTTCATTTAGACACAAAACAACTCCACATCCAGGAGGCAGGAGTCCAGTACACTAGGCTGTCTTCAACCCTCTAATGCAGTCCCCAGTGCAGCCGGTACCCTGGCTGGTGGCCTCTCCTTTCATTATTGAATAAAAAGCTGATAAAACCCAGGAGTTGTGTGGCCTTGCTCGAAAGGCCCAGCCGGGTCAGTGAGGCATCTTTCTTCAGAATTCAAAGCCGAGGCAGTGCTGTCTGGGAGGGGTCTGCAAAAAGGTCCTGGTGCGGATTTGGGGCTGGGGTAGCTGTTCATCTGAGCAGGAAGAGCGGGGCAGCCCATCCGGAGCAGGACCATGTGGGCGGGGCACCACACTAACTCTTCCTCTTGTTCTTCACCCATTCTTCTTACTGTCTCTTCTCACTTCCTCACTTTAGACATAGAAAAAGCTAACACTCAGAGGCTGTCTGCTCCCTCACCAGGGATTGGGTGGGGGGTGGGGGGCATCTGCAGCTTTCTGGGTCCAGTCCCAGGCCATGGAAACCCTCACCATGTTCCCACTTTTCTCGGTGGTGACACGAGTGGGTGTCTGACACCTGCCCTAGCAGCTGACTTGTTTCAGAGGCCTTTGGCCAACCTGTGGGTGTTCTGCCACTTCTCCTCTCCTCCTGGATAGAGCGATCACAGATATTATTTCACTCGATCCCACACTATTCCTATGACACAGGCATGGTTGGCATCATGATTCTATTTTCAGAAGAAGAAACAAAGTCTCAGTCCTGGGCCTAAAACCCAGGCCCCTTCATTCCCAGTCCAGAGCTTTCCTACATGATCTTGTTCTCCATTACCTTCTGCGAGGGTAATTGCTGAGTTTGTAAATCCAAGGATCTCAGTCCACCATTGGCCTGTGCTCTGTGCCCCCCCCCCGCCCTGCCCCACCCCAATACACACACCCATCCTTGAAGGTCTCTGCCATATGAGCCAACTATACCACATCCCTGTCCCTTAGCTGCAGCTGATGCCCAATGGGCCCAGCAGTAAAGCAGCGGCTGTGCTCCGAGGGAAAGCCTTATGGCCACAGGAAGCAGTTCTGTTCATTCAGTCTCATCTAATTAAGAGTCACTGAACTGTCAGACACATTACCTTCGGATTAGGCATAAAACCAAGACCCCGAATTCTCCAAACTCTGTTCTTGCTCAGAACTCTGCCTGTTTCCTGATGCTTGCCTTCCATCAGGAGTGCAGGGCCTGCCTCCAAAGTCGGGGCTGCCCTGAGGTGGGACATACAAAGTCGGGGCTGGGAGGGACGTCCCTGATTCTGGGATCCAAGGCCACAGGTGTGCTGAAGCCAGTCAGGTGCCTGCATCTCTTCCTGTCTGTGTGCAGTGACCTCAGGGTGGTAGCTTAAAATGGATCATTGTTGGGAGTGTTTACAAGGCAGAGAACAGCAAATGCTGAAACCAGGGCCCCCTCTCTACCTTTCTGGAGAGCCTGTTGTTAAACATCTGCTGGATTGCCACTGCCCAAGAACCCCGGAGGTGCCTCGAGAGCCTGCATGGGAGTGTGGGTAGAGGCTGAAGGGGTGGAATTGCAGGCCTGTCAGTCACAATGCAACCTGGGCAGCCAGTGTTCTGCCTGTTCCACAGACTAACAGCAGCCAACCTTTCCTGAGCACTGAACATGTGCCTGGTTCTACACTGAGGCTTCACAAGTATTGACTCAGTTTATCTTCTTATGACTCTGAGAGGAGGTAGTATTATTAACTGCCTTTTTGCAGTTGAGGAAATGAGGCTCAGAGAGGTCAGGTAACTCCCTCTCATCACCAGCTAATAAGGGTGGCCCCAGGATTTGAATTTGGGCAATCTGACTCTTAACCCACACTCTTCCTTCTATGCTATATTGCTTTTCCACTTCAGCTTTCACTAGGGGGAAAATTCCCAGGTAAAATATGTTAGAAAATCAAGTAACATGTTCACTAAAGTACTAATTGTGAGACGTGAATATTCCCTTCTACCCTCTGCATTTGGCTGCCTCTGTCCTGAGATTTATCAGAAGCTACTCTCTCAGAGTTGGCTGAATCAAGAAATGATAAGTAAACTTCACAAACCCCAAACTCACTCCACCCCTTCTGTCTGGTTTTGGGATGGGAGACTGAGCAGACCCATCTTGGTGGAAGAATCACTCAACTATGCTGAAGGTGACATCCAAAGAAAGAAAGAAAATCAAGTGCACCATCTGGGCGCACACACAGCATGGGCTCCCAGGTAGCTGCTGGTGCTGTTCACCCCGGGGCTGCCTGGGGTGGAGAAGGTCAGCCAAGGGTGAAGAATACCTGGGTATGAGCTGAACTCTTAGTGCCCGAAGCCTCCCCCACCTTTTGTAACCCACCCTGGACAGCCTAACTTTCCTCAAAAAGTCCCAATCCCATCCTCTGGACCTTTAGTGACCCCACATCACTGATAGTTTGCTAAGCAAGCCCCAGGCTTTTTCTCCATCAAACTGAATGGAAAGATGCAGCCAGGCCCGGGCTCTCGACTTTGATTTTATACTTTCGTTCTAATGAAAGCCCCTGCTTCTTAGGATCTCTCATCTAAAACTGGGACAATAAACTACTGCATGAGCTATGCTGAGTGTGAGATACCTCATCTAGGGTACTTAGTGCATTTTGGTTCCTGGCCAG
The DNA here is from genome assembly GCA_004026665.1 of Murina feae. NCBI lineage: Eukaryota > Metazoa > Chordata > Mammalia > Chiroptera > Vespertilionidae > Murina > Murina feae. The sequence goes on from PVJC01000329.1 coordinate 124,630, forward strand.
ATCTGGATGTGGGTCAGCACTGACTGATGGTGGTGCTGCTCTGTTAGTGCTGTGTCCTCATCCCCTCCTCACCACCATCCCCATTTCTCCGCTCTAGGATCACCCTTTCTCACTCTGTCAAGTTTCACAGGCAACATCCCACTCACACTGTGCTACATCCAGGTCTTCTGGGACTCTCCCAGGGAGAGCAGTATGTATCATTGCTTCTAGCTTCTAGCTTCTAGGAAGGCCAGGTATACTAGTATTTGATGTCACAGCAGTCTTGGCAAACGTTCATGGCCAATGCCTACCCTATTTAGGGTCCTAGCATAGCCAGATTCACTCATGTTCTGACCTCCAGGTCACAGGTGAGTTCTGCTATACCACTGGCCTCCTTGGCACTTGGAATGTTCAAGGTCTTTCATGTCAAGTGCCAAGCTCCAGCTGGGATTCAACCTGGTATGTTTTCATGTTAGTGATCCCCTTTAGAATCTGCAGGCTACCTTAGCAAGGCCTACCTATTGGGGTGGGTGGAAAGAGTTCTCTTCTTGTACATGGTGGTCAAGGGTGTATTCTCAGAAACCCTTCCCTCAATTTCTGAAATGCTTAATGACACCTAGTGACTTGGTCCTTCCCGGGCCCTTAAAAAGAGTCATTACTAGTTATCAAACCTCCCTATGTACTAATCACTATGATAAACACAAAATATACATACAATATCTTATTTACTCCACATGGCATCTCTATGAGGTAGATACTATTATTATCACTATTTTACAGATAAGTTGAGACTAAGAGAAGCAAAGGATGGCCAAGTTCAGACTGCTGGTAAACCGCCTAATGGAGACCTGAGCCTAGAACATTGACTCCAGAGCCAGAGTTCCTAACCAATATGACACCGAGTTTGCCAGGGCACCTCTGAAGTTTTTGTTACTTCATGAACTATCTATACAAGGAAAGCCACAAATCTTGCAAAAGTAAAGAATAACTGTTCTGAGATAGGTGCTATTCTTTGAAATAAGCAATAATGTCCTCATAAAATTTTTTTTATCTTACTTATTTGGAAATTTAAATCTCTGGTGATGGATAGGACTGATCAAGTTCTATAATTTTTAATGAATGTCCTGGTCTAAGGTGAAAAATAAAGAAAACATCCAACTCAGAGAAGTAGTTGAGCCTCGTGCAGAATGTCGGGGAGTCAGCCTGCTCCTGTTCAGGGCTCTTGGTCTTGTTTGTCTCCACATAAGAAGGAAAGTCTCCAGCAGACGGCCCCCAGGAAGCAATCAGGCTGACAGCAAATTCTTCCCAGGGCTCCGGGGGAACTGTTTCAATCTTGAGTTTGCTCAAGCGTCAGGCAAGCTGATTGTCACCGGTTCCACTAGAATGTGGATTTACTCTGCCCGTAGGTACCCACCTTTCTGTGCAGCTTCTCAGCTTCATCTCCACAAAATAAACTGCATGAGGATGAGAGGCAGTGCCGGCGCCATCTCCCACTTGGAATCACCTGCTCATTCATTTCCCTGATTTTGCCCCTTAGGGATGCTTCACTACGTTGTAATTAGTTGTCACATGTCCTCCTTTTCTACCAGACAAGCTCTGTGAGGATCAGCAATCCCTACTGCACACACCCTCAGATGATTAATAAATATTGGGAGGATTGATAAATAAATGGTTCTGGCATAGGTCTTTTTCAACTAAGAGATAAACAATGAGAAATATCCTAAGTATATGTAGGAGCATGGATGACCCACACAGAATTTAAAAGGAGCCCTTCCCCTGTATTATCTGTACACATATTAACTGGGTCTAGTCTCCTTGGATTGGCAAATCATGGTTTGTTCTGTGGTCGGTTCCCATCCCATGAAGAAGGGACTGTTTGGGCTGGCCCTATGCTCCTCTGCACCCTAATTCCAGACTTCATCCCCTTGAATTTTATCAGCACTATGCTATCCAGTTTCCAGATTGTTCCAAACAGCAGGGTTCCTGGCAGGTGAGCTCCTTCTCAGTGAGGAACGTAGGCAATTAGCCCAGAAATCCTCCTCCCTTTTCCCTGGACACTTTCTTGTGATGAGTTAGGTCAAGTCATGGTATTTCATTAGGATAATAAAAGGGAGAAAGTCAAACTCTTAGAATGTGAAAGTCGCTCACGTAATAAAAGCTGACTGGTAATTTATGGCTGTTCCACCTGAGGGTGACTTCGGGATCAATACACACTCTAGTTGGACTTCCAGGGACTCAATTCATAGAGGCTCTCAGTGGATCCTTAGTGAGCTGTGCCAGCCAGCTCACCTCACAGAAGGCAGCCAGCGACACCCAGCTCATCCCCAGACTAAGAACATCCTGAGCGGAGGGCTGGTGGGGTGGTCTCACTGCCTTCTCACCTCCTTTTCCATCTCAGCGAGAACTTTACCTAACACAGAGTTCACGCAGCATGGCCCTTGGGTGGTGCTCATGTCTTTGCAGACTTTGTCCAAATGTTTTCTCATCAGTGTGAGGAAGAAGATGTGCATTTCAACATCTTTCTTATAACATCTCAGTGCTCAGGGTCTGAAAGCCTGGCCAGATTTGAAGCCATGAGTTGTGGCTTTTGTGGCTTAGCTCAGATGACCTTGGTCCTCTGCAGTCCACGGACTCTCCCTGATGAGAAAGGGTCTACACAGCCAAGAGCAAGCCTTCTGGGCCCCGGATGCCATGACAGCCAGAGGTGGCTCTGTTTCCTTTCTTTCTGGAAAAGGAGCTGCTGCAGAATTTGTATGCTGTCTTGACTTGGCTAGCCAGTCGTCTCCCATCAGGGTTCTAACCTCTGTGTAGCCACTGGTCTTTGGGCAGCAGGAAGTACAAAGGGCTCACATTACCCAGGGCTTCTTACAAAAGGCTCACCCCTGCACACAATGGATACCTTTTCCAAAAGCCCTGTACTAAACATGTTTTTGTCAGTTACTTCATGTTAAGATTCTGTTCATTGGGCATCTTCCCCTGTATATGATTCTGTGGTGGGTGTCAGGTGCTGTGGAAATACAGAGATGACTCATTGATTCTTATCCCTAAAGACTAGCAATCTTAGGGCAGGTGTGACAGGAGCACAAATAACTAGGAACTGTGGTAAAACGTAAGTACTATAATGGTAGCGAAAATAAAAGCCTGAAAACATTTAGAGAAGTCATTTCTAGTGGATGAGATGAATTAATTATACTTAATTTATGTGCTCTCTAAGTATAGGTGTTTGTACATGAGGTTTGCTTTAAGAAGGTGGTAGAACTGGGTTTTTCTAAGAATAGAGTGTTCTTCTAAATCCACCTCCTGTGCACCCCTGTCACAAGGGCCTGGAACCAATAAGCTGCCAGGAGCGCGGGAAGACAAAGAGAAGTGGAAAAGAATGGCCATCTAGGAGGGAGGCTCCCAGAGGCCATGCTGTCAGGGCTGAGTGGTAGTCTCCCCGGATGCTCCTTGTTGGGGAGACTCTCTCCAGAGCCTCAGGAAACTGATAAACTTGCAGGCTGATCTCAGAGGCAGTCTTAAATCGATACCCCTGATTGGCAAAACTGGTCCCCATGCTATTAGGAGTGGTGACAGCTTTCAGACGGGGCATAAACTGATTGTTAAAGACCCCTCAGCATTATTCACCAGGGCGGGAGAATTCGTTTCAGTATCCGGGAAAAACAGCCATTTGTATAATTGCATTCTGTTTCCCTGTGTCTCCTCTAACGCATTAGCGGGAGATAATACTCCACATTCCAAGTCCAGAACCATCCCACAAGCTGCCATTAAACAGCTGTCACCTTCCTCCCCATAACTGGATGCATTTCTCAGCAGGAAGAATGACTCCCTGTGTGTGTGCGTGCGTGCACAGGCTGCATCAATCCTGGTATGCAAGAAATGTATCACCAGAGTGAGAGGCAATGCATTACAGTGAGAAAAACACTGGACTAGTTGTCAGGAGACCAGGGTTCTGGACTGGGCTCAACTGTGACTTGCAGTATGACCTTGGGTAAGTCATTGATTTCACTGGTGCCTGGGTTTCCTAAGCTGTAATGTGAGGAGGCTGGGCTAGGTGAGTCTTCTGAGGTTTACAGTTGGATGTCACCATGTGGTATCCTTATGAGAAGAGCAGGGGGTCTCCATGACTTTTGCTTTGGGCTGTAAACTCTTAAAACAGATTGGCTACACTATGCTTGGAGACTGTGCCCTGTCCACAGCCTCCAACCCCAAAGAGTAAGGCTGTGGGGGCACTGGGCTCGGTTCTTCTTTGCTCCTCATTGATCTAAAGCTATGAAGACAGGTTGCCTTTGAAAAAAATTATATTTGGCTCATCTTTCCTTGCTTCATTGTTTTTCATGATCCATACTGGACCTCTGACCCCACTAAAGTAATGGAAAATTAGAGAAGAAAATGATGAAGAAAAGGATGAAAGGGGAGAGGGGCGGATGGATGAAGAGGAGGAGAATTAGAAAAGAATGGTGGGAGGGACTCCTGGAGAAGGAACTATTGGAAGGAGGCCAAATGCAGAATGACAGGAGGTTATGGAAATAAGTGCTGGAGGTTTAAGAAATTCATGTCCCCTCTTCTTTCTTTCCTTATCTTCTTCCCTGCCTCTCTTCTTTCCTTCCTTTCCCCCTTTCCTTTCTTCCTTCTTTCTTTCCTTCCTTCCCTCCCTCCCTTCCTTCCTTTTGTCCAATAAACACTTACTAGCACCCAATAATCTGACACACAATATTGTATATCACTATTCTATATGCTAAGGATAAATCGTGGTGCTAAACATGAATAAAATTTGAATAAAACATGACCCTTGCATGCAAGGAGTTTACAGTATTTTAGAAGGAGGTGAGGGTCTGATGTGCGATAAGATGTGGAAAGACTAATAGGAGGGGTGTGTGCACAGCAAAGGGAATGGGTCAATTCTACTGGGGGAGGGAAGGAGAGTTAGGAGGCCTCATGGAACTGGATAGTCTCATGAGATGAGAGAATTTCTGTGCTCTTCAATTATGCAGCACTCTCTTTATAGCTTTGCAGAATGATCTTCCTTTACTCAGGAAATACTTCCGTATTTCCATGGTGCTGTGAAACACCTTTAGCTGTATTTGCCGCATTGCGCTGTAATCACCTCCTTCCATGTCTGTCTTACTCTCACTAGTCTGAGTTCTTTAACACCAGGAGACTTAGCTTAGTTGCCTTCATGTTTATATTGTCCAGGACCTACCTACCACAGTGCCAGCAAACAGGAGATGAACACCCCTTTCCCCACCACCCTGTGAGCAAACAAAACCCTCTTCTCTCTTTTCCTTTCCCTTCCCTTCTGTTTCTTTTGCACCTGCCTCTTCTTCTCTCCAAGGTCCCCAGTAGAAGTGGGTTAGCTTAAGTTTCTCTTTCACACTGGCTGTCTAGAATGTTTTTCTCAGAGCAGGGCTCTCTTCTCAGGCAGAGCCTGGTGTGTGTATTAACAACAAGTCAGTAGCTCTCAGGAATGTCTCTCCTCTGGGAGTACAGACCACACTTTCGCTTTCTTCTTCCTACATGGCCTTCATTTATTGCTGCTGGACTATTTCTTAGAAAACAACATATCCAGGCAACTGGAGGTGTGGCCTTTCCCACCAAGCGGTGCCTCTTTGAGCTCACACCACTCAGCCCCAAAGAGATTGGGCTCTTGACTTGAAAGTGAAGGTGGAAGTGATCTGGCCTTGACTCACACCCTCATGAAGCCATCACTTCCACCAGGTCCTGTATTCTAGGTCTATGAGCTCATGGACTACCACCACCTGTGGATATAAGGCGCAGTACTGCATGGCTGTCTAGTTTGTAGTTGGCTAAGGCACAGGACTACATACAGGCTACTCAATCTATTTTTTTCCTGATGGAATTGTGTCTTTTCATTTTTTGTACATATGTCCAGGGACCTCACTGAAGGACACATTTAAAATAATTAAAATTAATAATTCTTCATCATTTCCACTTCTGAAAGCAGGATTCTTGGAAAGTTGGTACAATCTGAATCAACAATTCAGACTCAGTCATCTCTTCAGAAAAGTTATTAAGAGTTTATGGAGGATACCAGATTGCAATCTCTTCATGAAGAGCATCAGGAGACTATAATATCTTAGCTGGAAACTGAGGTAACTCTGACAAGATTTGGGACTCTCTCATATATGGGACCTTCTTCTTCCTCTTCCTTTCATTTGGAAGTGAGATTATAAAACTCTAATGGTCCCACTGAAATAAGTCTAAGTTCTTAAATATGTCACCCAATTTCATAATCCCTCATTATTATGGGCTATAAACAGAATGATGAAGAATTATTAATTTTAAGTCTTCCCCACCAGAATCTGATGGTTCATAATTCTTTCCTTTCCATTCCTCTGCTGAGTGAGAAACATGGGAGGCTTCTGTGACACCTGATAAGAGCTATCCATTCTGGCCTCTGCAGAACCACTTCCTCTTGGTCTCTGGTCATCAAGCCAACACTGTGAGTCCTGTCTGCAGGTCATCTAGTCCATACGGATCGCTCCCACTCCATTTACAAGTCTTCTGCATGTCTGTCCACACCATCTAGGCCACCTCTGGGCCCCTGCCAGGAAGACACTGAGACTCAACACTGGGAGACACTCTCATGCTGCGAGGTAGGGAGAGCTGGTCATGAGAGGCTAGTCACAAACATTGGAGAAGGAAAATGATGGGTATGCCTTTATTTATTTATCACACAGAGTACTAGTAAGCAACTGCTGTAACTCTGTGAACTGAGTAAATGCTTTGGCATTACATACAACCACAGGTTAGGATGGAGAGAAAAATGGGCAAAGGGGCCATGCCAGGGGGAAGATGGCAGCGAATGGACAGGACAGCCCTCTAACGTTAGTATGCATACATATTAGGGAGAGAGCACGTGGAAGCCAGCGCGTAAGAGTTTGTGTCTGTGCACTAACAAGAAAGAAAGATGGTACGATAAAAAGGCAAATAGAGACCATCTCTCCTTATAATTTTCTGCTTTCTGTTCTAATCCAAATAATGTAATCCTAGGAATGTCTCACCCCAGCTTTATACACTCAGAGCCCAAATCCACAGGCAGAGGCTTTAGGCTCCTCACAGTCTCCTCGATCTTGGGAAGGGGAATGTAGGGAACTGAGTCCCAGCTCTCCCAACCAAAGTGACCCTCTCTGGAGGTCATTCTACTGCTGTTCCCACCTGGGACAACTCGTTCACCTGCCCTGCTGTTGACTTCTCAACATACACCTCCAGAGAGGTTGCCTCCTTACCCAGACTGCCTGTCCCTGTAGCATTGGAGAGCTGATCAGAGCCAATGTTTTCATTATATTCACATTTCATAGATGACTGAAAGGATCAGCTTATAAAAGCAAAAGAAAGTTGAGGGATTCAACCTCTCTGGGCCTTTTAAGACACCAGACTATTATGTCCATGTGAATTTCCAGGAAGAAGCCTCTAATTAAAGCTTATTGCCTCTCAGCTGCATTGGCCCTCGATGTGGCTCTTCCTTCCTGTTCATTAGAGCAAAAAGGCAGCCTAGTGAGGAGTAGTCTCACGGAGCCCATGCCCACCTTCCGGCCCAGGCCCCCTGTGAGCTGGGGAGGATCCCAGTGCTGCCATGATAGCCCCATCACCCCCCTGCATGTGACTTGGGATCCAGACAGGATATTACATGCCTGTTCTTAAAGGAAATGATAAGACCCTGGTCTATCAGTTGCATGAATGATTAATGAGGGATAATTAGTCAATGTTTGTTAAGCATTTTATAGACACAAAATGCTGGCTAAGAGCTAAATGAAAGAGCAGAAGCAGCAACATCCAAAAGACTGTATATCTACCTAAATGCCACACAGAGAATCCCAGAATGTTGGATGGAGAGAAGGAAGGATCACAGAGCCCTGTGCTTTCCAAGCGGTGATTGCAGGGCCTTCTGGGCAGGCTCCCTATAACTGCCTCCCAGTGTTTCCTCCCCAACACATCATAGCTGGGAAGGCAAACTAAAGTTCCACCAAAACATGTTTGCAGCATACCTTGAAGGCAGATAATGCCCCAAACTTCAAAATAACTATTAGGAAAGGAGAAAAAGCATCGTATCCCATCCTTCCAGCCTGTGCCAGTTAGCCAGCAAGCAGCTCCCTCAGCCCTGTGCATGGCCCTCCACTCTGAAGGACGTCAGTGTTTGGTTTCCACAGCTCCAGGTATGGGAAGTCTGTCCAGGGGTCTGGGCAGAGCAGAACTAAAATGCCTCCCAGCTCTTCAGATCCAAATTTAGTGTCTCTCCTGATATCCCTCTTCAAGCAAAACAAAACAAAACAAAACAAAACAGAAAAACCAAACCAAACCAACTCTGAGATCAATTCTGTCCTCGGAAAAATGTAAGAAGCTGTAGGCCAATGCACAGGGGACTTCAAAATCTAATATTTGCTTAGTCTGACCCTAACCTTGACCTCAGTTTTAGGAACTGAACCCTTCTCTGCCTGATTTGGTAGGTTAGGTCCCAATGCTTGTCTCTGATGTCACCTTGGGACTCTGCCTACCATCCATCACGTCACTCGCAGTGAGAGGATACCTGTTCTTTGGCTCAGCTTCCCAGCAGGCAGTCCCAGGCGTGGCTCCTTGCCTCACCCATGCCCCTCTGTCTTCCTGGAGTGGTGCTTCCCCAGTATCTCCTTTGATGTGCCCCAAAGGGCAGAGAGGGGTGAAGTCACCTCCCAGAATCTGGGGATCACGATGAGCAGACAATGTCTTTAAAGCCCATGCTTTATTTTAAAATTTGTGTGTAGTTTGCATTAAAGTGCAATATACATGCTGGTGTTTGTATAAAAATGTCCCTCCACTCCAATCTTCTAGTAAAACTAAAGCTCTGTGGACTCTGAGTTTTCACATTCCCAGAACACCACTACATGTCCTCAAGGTCTAAGAATCACTGGCCCCACTTGATCCTAACCCCCTGGTTGGATCCTGGCCCCTCTTACTTTGCCCACAGCCAATGCCTTTGGCCAATTCCTGTGTGGCTGAGGCCTTGGAGGCAGCCTGGTTTCAAACCTGTGGGGCAGGACACTGAGGGCAGACTTACCTTCCCTCCTCCAGGGAACATCCTTAAGCCTCACCAAGCCCCTGAGTTGAGCAATTTACTGCTAACCCAGTGTTTCTTGATGACTCATATCAATTGTTTGAACCATGGTCAGTTAAGAGTCGCAAAGCCATTGAGTGACTGAAGAAGGGGCAGAACTGACCCTGGCTGATTTCCCACTAGGCTGTAGATACCATGTTACACTATTATACTTAACTCACACGGACCAGGATGGGTACCACTGTCTTCATTTCATCCATGAATTATTTAATACTATAGGATGCAATGGACACATAGCACCCAAGCAACTAAGGTAGGATTTCTTACAAAAATCCTGTTCTCCTTCCACTGTCCATTTGTTGCATCTTTTTGCCCGTTTCACTCATTAAGGCCTCCATCACAGAATGAAGGAAACAGAGACAGGAGGTGAGGTTGGGATGTATGAATTCTGCCATCATCTTCAGAAACATGAAGAGGGTGTGGGAGAGGGAGTAGATTGAAACCAATGTCTAAACTGACATTTCTCTTATCATCTCTGGAAAGAATTTATCTTGGTCCACCTTGCTCTTCTCATAGCCACAGATTTGAAGGAATGGCTGTAACAGGGGCATTAGAGACCTACGGAGGGAACACAACTTCACCAAGCCCCTCATTCATCACCAGTGAGAGTTCCGGTCTCATTAATAACTGGGGTTTAATCTTCTACATTCAAAGAAACTCCCATTACCCAAAACAATAATTTTTAAAATTACCCCGCAGTGTGTCAATCGCATATTGAATACTAAGAGTTACTTAAAGCTAATAAATGCTTTTAGAAATTAT